>FNXX01000230.1:0-21704 GCA_900108845.1 Iljinskaea planisiliqua | reverse complement strand
TTTCGCCCCGTCAGTCCATCCCGAAGTTCATCAGACAGGTTTTTCATAGGCGAAAAACCTGATTTTCGTCCACCCAGTCTATCCCGACAGTCCATCAGACAGGTTTTCATCCGCGAAACCTTGATTTTCGTCCAGTCAGTCCATCCCGACAGTCCATCAGACAGGTTTTCAATGGGGGAAACCTGATTTTCGCCCCGTAGTCCATCCTGACAGTCCATCAGACAGGTTTTCATCGGGGAAAACCTGATTTTCGCCCAGTCCACCGACAGTCCATCAGACAGGTTTTCATCGGGGAAGACCTGATTTTTGCCCCGTCAGTCCATCCTGACAGTCCGTCAGACAGGTTTTCATCGGGAAAACCTGATTTTCGCCCTGTTAGTCCATCTTGACAGTCCATCAGACAGTTTTCATCGGGGAAAACCTTATTTTCGCCCCGTCAGTCCATCCCGGCAGTCCATCAGACAGGTTTTCATCGGGGAAAACCTGATTTCACCCGTCAGTCCATCTAGAGACAGGTTTTCATCGGGGAAAACCTGATTTTCACTCCGTCAGTCCATCCCGACAGTCCATCAGACAGGTTTTCATCGGGAAAACCTGATTTTCGCCCCGTCAGTCCATCCCGACAGCCCATCAGACAGGTTTTCTTTCGGGGAAAACCGGATCTTCGTCCACCCAGTCACCGGACAGTCCATCAGACAGGTTTTCATTGAAAATCTGATTTTTGCCCCCGTCAGTCCATCCCGACAGTCCATCAGACAGGTTTTCATCAGGGGACACCTGATTTTCGCCCCGTCAGTCCATCCCGACAGTCCATCGGACAGGTTTTCATCGGGGAAAACCTGATTTTTGCCCGTCAGTCCATCTCGACAGTCCATCAAACAGGTTATCATCGCGAAAACCTGATTTTCGTCCACCCAATCCATCCGGACAGTCCATCAGACAGGTTTTCATGCCGAAACCTGATTTTCGCCCACCCAGACCATCCTGACAGTCCATCAGACATGTTTTCATTGCAAAAACCTGATTTTTGCTCTGTCAGCCCATCTCGACAGTCCATCAGACAGGTTTTCATCGGGGAAAACCTGATTCTTCGCGAAAACCAGATTTTCGTCAACCAAGTCCATCCGGACAGTCCATCAGCCAGGTTTTCATTCCGAAAACCTTATTTTCGCCCCATCAGTCAATCCCGACAGTCCATCAGACTGGTTTTCATCGCAAAAAACCTGATTTTCTACCTGTCAAACAATCGCGACAGTCCGTCAGACAGTCCATAGACAGGTTTTCGTCCGCGAAAACCTGATTTTCGCTCCGTCAGTCCATCCCGACAGTCCATCAGACAGGTTTTCATCGGAGAAAACCTGATTTTCGCCCCGTAAGTCCATCCCAACAGCCCATCAGACTGTCCATAGACAGGTTTTCGTCGGGGAAAACCTGATTTTCGCCCTTTCAGTCCATTCTGACAGTCCATCAGACAGGTTTTCATCGGGGAATACCTTATTTTGGCCCCGTCAGTCCATCCCGACAGTCCATCAGACATGTTTTCATCGGCGAAAACCTGATTTTCGCCCTTATTCCATCTTGACAGTCCATCAGACAGGTTTTCATCGGGGAAAACCTTATTTTCGCCCCGTCAGTCCATCCCGGCAGTCCATCAGAAAGGTTTTCATCGGGGAAAACCTGATTTCACCCCGTCAGTCCATCCCGTCAGTCCATCAGACAGGTTTTCATCGGGGAAAACCTGATTTTCACTCCGTCAGTCCATCCCGACAGTCCATCAGACAGGTTTTCATCGGGGAAAACCTGATTTTCGCCCCGTCAGTCCATCCCGACAGCCCATCAGACAGGTTTTCTTCGGGGAAAGCCGGATTTTCGTCCACCCAGTCCATCCGGACAGTCCATCAGACAGGTTTTCATTGAAAATCTGATTTTCGCCCCGTCAGTCCATGCTGGCAGTCCATCGGACAGGTTTTCATCAGGGAACACCTGATTTTTGCCACGTCAGTCCATCCAGACAGTCCATCAGACAGGTTTTCATCGGGGAAACTTGATTTTCGCCCCGTCAGTCCGTCCTGACAGTCCATCAGACAGGTTTTCATCGGGGAATACCTGATTTTGGCCCTGTCAGTCCATCCCGACAGTCAATCAGACATGTTTTCATCGGGGAAAACCTTATTTTCGCCCCGTCAGTCCATCCCGACAGTCCATCAGAAAGGTTTTCATCGCGAAAACCTGATTTTCGTCCACCCAGTCCATCCGGTCAGTCCATCAGACAGGTTTTCATCCCGAAAACCTGATTTCGCCCCATCAGTAAATCCCAACAGTTCATCAGACTGGTTTTCATCGCAAAAACCTGTTTTTCGCCCTTTCAGTCCATCCCGACAGTCCATCAGACAGTCCATAGACAGGTTTTCGTCGGGGAAAACCTGATTTTCGCCCTTTCAGTCCATTCTGACAGTCCATCAGACAGGTTTTCACCGGGGAATACCTTATTTTGGCCCTGTCAGTCCATCCCGACAGTCCATCAGACATGTTTTCATCGGTGAAAACCTGATTTTCGCCCCGTCAGTCCATCCCGAAAGTTCATCAGACAGGTTTTCATAGGCGAAAACCTGATTTTCGTCCACCCAGTCTATCCCGACAGTCCATCAGACAGGTTTTCATCGCGAAACCTTGATTTTCGTCCAGTCAGTCCATCTTGACAGTCCATCAGACAGGTTTTCATGGGGGAAAACCTGATTTTCGCCCCGTTAGTCCATCCTGACAGTCCATCAGACAGGTTTTCATCGGGGAAAACCTGATTTTCGCACCGTCAGTCCATCCCGACAGTCCATCAGACAGGTTTTCATCGGGGAAGACCTGATTTTTGCCCCGTCAGTCCATCCTGACAGTCCGTCAGACAGGTTTTCATCGGGGAAAACCTGATTTTCGCCCTGTTAGTCCATCTTGACAGTCCATCAGACAGGTTTTCATCGGGGAAAACCTTATTTTCGCCCCGTCAGTCCATCCCGGCAGTCCATCAGACAGGTTTTCATCGGGGAAAACCTGATTTCACCCCGTCAGTCCATCCCGTCAGTCCATCAGACAGGTTTTCATTGGGGAAAACCTGATTTTCACTCCGTCAGTCCATCCCGACAGTCCATCAGACAGGTTTTCATCGGGGAAAACCTGATTTTCGCCCCGTCAGTCCATCCCGACAGCCCATCAGACAGGTTTTCTTCGGGGAAAACCGGATTTTCGTCCACCCAGTCCATCCGGACAGTCCATCAGACAGGTTTTTCATTGAAAATCTGATTTTCGCCCCGTCAGTCCATCCTGGCAGTCCATCGGACAGGTTTTCATCAGGGAACACCTGATTTTTGCCACGTCAGTCCATCCCGACAGTCCATCAGACAGGTTCTCATCGGGGAAAACTTGATTTTCGCCCCGTCAGTCCGTCCTGACAGTCCATTAGACAGGTTATCATCGGGGAATACCTGATTTTGGCCCTGTCAGTCCATCCCGACAGTCAATCAGACATGTTTTCATCGGGGAAAACCTTATTTTCGCCCCGTCAGTCCATCCCGACAGTCCATCAGAAAGGTTTTCATCGCGAAAACCTTATTTTCGTCCACCCAGTCCATCCGGTCAGTCCATCAGACAGGATTTCATCCCGAAAACGTGATTTCGCCCCATCAGTAAATCCCAACAGTTCATCAGACTGGTTTTCATCGCAAAAACCTGTTTTTCGCCCTTTCAGTCCATCCCGACAGTCCATCAGACAGTCCATAGACAGGTTTTCGTCGGGGAAAACCTGATTTTCGCCCTTTCAGTCCATTCTGACAGTCCATCAGACAGGTTTTCACCGGGGAATACCTTATTTTGGCCCTGCCAGTCCATCCCGACAGTCCATCAGACATGTTTTCATCGGTGAAAACCTGATTTTCGCCCCGTCAGTCCATCCCGAAAGTTCATCAGACAGGTTTTCATAGGCGAAAACCTGATTTTCGTCCACCCAGTCCATCCCGACAGTCCATCAGACAGGTTTTCATCGCGAAACCTTGATTTTCGTCCAGTCAGTCCATCCTGACAGTCCATCAGACAGGTTTTCATGGGGGAAAACCTGATTTTCGCCCCGTTAGTCCATCCTGACAGTCCATCAGACAGGTTTTCATCGGGGAAAACCTGATTTTCGCACCGTCAGTCCATCCCGACATTCATCAGACAGGTTTTCATCGGGGAAGACCTGATTTTTGCCCCGTCAGTCCATCCTGACAGTCCGTCAGACAGGTTTTCATCGGGGAAAACCTGATTTTCGCCTTGTTAGTCCATCTTGACAGTCCATCAGACAGGTTTTCATCGGGGAAAACCTTATTTTCGCCCCGTCAGTCCATCCCGGCAGTCCATCAGACAGGTTTTCATCGGGGAAAACCTGATTTCACCCCGTCAGTCCATCCCGTCAGTCCATCAGACAGGTTTTCATCGGGGAAAACCTGATTTTCACTCCGTCAGTCCATCCCGACAGTCTATCAGACAGGTTTTCCTCGGGGAAAACCTGATTTTCGCCCCGTCAGTCCATCCCGACAGCCCATCAGACAGGTTTTCTTAGGGGAAAACCGGATCTTCGTCCACCCAGTCCAACCGGACAGTCCATCAGACAGGTTTTCATTGAAAATCTGATTTTCGCCCCATCAGTCCATCCCGACAGTCCATCAGACAGGTTTTCATCAGGGGACACCTGATTTTCTCCCCGTCAGTCCATCCCGACAGTCCATCGGACAGGTTTTCATCGGGGAAAACCTGATTTTTGCCCGTCAGTCCATCCCGACAGTCCATCAGACAGGTTATCATCGCGAAAACCTGATTTTTGTCCACCCAGTCCATCCGGACAGTCCATCAGACAGGTTTTCATGCCGAAAACCTGATTTTCGCCCACCCAGACCATCCTGACAGTCCATCAGCCATGTTTTCATCGCAAAAACCTGATTTTCGCTCTGTCAGCCCATCTCGACAGTCCATCAGACAGGTTTTCATCGGGGAAAACCTGATTCTTCGCGAAAACCAGATTTTCGTTAACCAAGTCCATCCGGACAGTCCATCAGCCAGGTTTTCATTCCGAAAACCTTATTTTCGCCCCATCAGTCAATCCCGACAGTCCATCAGACTGGTTTTCATCGCAAAAACCTGATTTTCTACCTGTCAAACAATCTTGAATTCCGTCAGACAGTCCATAGACAGGTTTTCGTCCGCGAAAACCTGATTTTCGCTCCGTCAGTCCATCCCGACAGTCCATCAGACAGGTTTTCATCGGGGAAAACCTGATTTTCGCCCCGTAAGTCCATCCCAACAGCCCATCAGACAGTCCATAGACAGGTTTTCGTCGGGGAAAACCTGATTTTCGCCCTTTCAGTCCATTCTGACAGTCCATCAGACAGGTTTTCATCGGGGAATACCTTATTTTGGCCCCGTCAGTCCATCCCGACAGTCCATCAGACATGTTTTCATCGGTGAAAACCTGATTTTCGCCCTGTTAGTCCATCTTGACAGTCCATCAGACAGGTTTTCATCGGGGAAAACCTTATTTTCGCCCCGTCAGTCCATCCCGGCAGTCCATCAGACAGGTTTTCATCGGGGAAAACCTGATTTCACCCCGTCAGTCCATCCCATCAGTCCATCAGACAGGTTTTCATCGGGGAAAACCTGATTTTCACTCCGTCAGTCCATCCCGACAGTCCATCAGACAGGTTTTCATCGGGGAAAACCTGATTTTCGCCCCGTCAGTCCATCCCGACAGCCCATCAGACAGGTTTTCTTCGGGGAAAACCGGATTTTCGTCCACCCAGTCCATCCGGACAGTCCATCAGACAGGTTTTCATTGAAAATCTGATTTTCGCCCCGTCAGTCCATCCTGGCAGTCCATCGGACAGGTTTTCATCAGGGAACACCTGATTTTTGCCACGTCAGTCCATCCCGACAGTCCATCAGACAGGTTTTCATCGGGGAAAACTTGATTTTCGCCCCGTCAGTCCGTCCTGACAGTCCATCAGACAGGTTTTCATTGGGGAATACCTGATTTTGGCCCTGTCAGACCATCCCGACAGTCAATCAGACATGTTTTCATCGGGGAAAACCGTATTTTCGCCCCGTCAGTCCATCCCGACAGTCCATCAGAAAGGTTTTCATCGCGAAAACCTGATTTTCGTCCACCCAGTCCATCCGGTCAGTCCATCAGACAGGTTTTCATCCCGAAAACGTGATTTCGCCCCATCAGTAAATCCCAACAGTTCATCAGACTGGTTTTCATCGCAAAAACCTGTTTTTCGCCCTTTCAGTCCATCCCGACAGTCCATCAGACAGTCCATAGACAGGTTTTCGTCGGGGAAAACCTGATTTTCGCCCTTTCAGTCCATTCTGACAGTCCATCAGACAGGTTTTCATCGGGGAATACCTTATTTTGGCCCTGTAAGTCCATCCCGACAGTCCATCAGACATGTTTTCATCGGTGAAAACCTGATTTTCGCCCCGTCAGTCCATCCCGAAAGTTCATCAGACAGGTTTTCATAGGCGAAAACCTGATTTTCGTCCACCCAGTCCATCCGGTCAGTCCATCAGACAGGTTTTCATCGCGAAACCTTGATTTTCGTCCAGTCAGTCCATCCTGACAGTCCATCAGACAGGTTTTCATCGCAAAAACCTGTTTTTCGCCCTTTCAGTCCATCCCGACAGTCCATCAGACAGTCCATAGACAGGTTTTCGTCGGGGAAAACCTGACTTTCGCCCTTTCAGTCCATTCTGACAGTCCAGCAGACAGGTTTTCACCGGGGAATACCTTATTTTGGCCCTGTCAGTCCATCCCGACAGTCCATCAGACATGTTTTCATCGGTGAAAACCTGATTTTCGCCCCGTCAGTCCATCCCGAAAGTTCATCAGACAGGTTTTCATAGGCGAAAACCTGATTTTCGTCCACCCAGTCTATCCCGACAGTCCATCAGACAGGTTTTCATCGCGAAACCTTGATTTTCGTCCAGTCAGTCCATCCTGACAGTCCATCAGACAGGTTTTCATGGGGGAAAACCTGATTTTCGCCCCGTTAGTCCCTCCTGACAGTCCATCAGACAGGTTTTCATCGGGGAAAACCTGATTTTCGCTCCGTCAGTCCATCCCGACAGTCCATCAGACAGGTTTTCATCGGGGAAGACCTGATTTTTGCCCCGTCAGTCCATCCTGACAGTCCGTCAGACAGGTTTTCATCGGGGAAAACCTGATTTTCGCCCTGTTAGTCCATCTTGACAGTCCATCAGACAGGTTTTCATCGGGGAAAACCTTATTTTCGCCCCGTCAGTCCATCCCGGCAGTCCATCAGACAGGTTTTCATCGGGGAAAACCTGATTTCACCCCGTCAGTCCATCCCGTCAGTCCATCAGACAGGTTTTCATCGGGGAAAACCTGATTTTCACTCCGTCAGTCCATCCCGACAGTCCATCAGACAGGTTTTCATCGGGGAAAACCTGATTTTCGCCCCGTCAGTCCATCCCGACAGCCCATCAGACAGGTTTTCTTCGGGGAAAACCGGATCTTCGTCCACCCAGTCCAACCGGACAGTCCATCAGACAGGTTTTCATTGAAAATCTGATTTTCGCCCCGTCAGTCCATCCCGACAGTCCATCAGACAGGTTTTCATCAGGGAACACCTGATTTTCGCCCCGTCAGTCCATCCCGACAGTCCATCGTACAGGTTTTAATCGGGGAAAACCTGATTTTTGCCCGTCAGTCCATCCCGACAGTCCATCAGACAGGTTATCGTCGCGAAAACCTGATTTTCGTCCACCCAGTCCATCCGGACAGTCCATCAGACAGGTTTTCATGCCGAAAACCTGATTTTCGCCCACCCAGACCATCCTGACAGTCCATCAGCCATGTTTTCATCGCAAAAACCTGATTTTCGCTCTGTCAGCCCATCTCGACAGTCCATCAGACAGGTTTTCATCGGGGAAAACCTGATTCTTCGCGAAAACCAGATTTTCGTTAACCAAGTCCATCCGGACAGTCCATCAGCTAGGTTTTCATTCTGAAAACCTTATTTTCGCCCCATCAGTCAATCCCGATTGTCCATCAGACTGGTTTTCATCGCAAAAACCTGATTTTCTACCTGTCAGTCAATCCCGACAGTCCGTCAGACAGTCCATAGACAGGTTTTCGTCCGCGAAAACCTGATTTTCGCTCCGTCAGTCCATCCCGACAGTCCATCAGACAGGTTTTCATCGGGGAAAACCTGATTTTCGCCCCGTAAGTCCATCCCAACAGCCCATCAGACAGGTTTTCTTCGGGGAAAACCGGATTTTCGTCCACCCAGTCCATCCGGACAGTCCATCAGACAGGTTTTCATTGAAAATCTGATTTTTCGCCCCGTCAGTCCATCGGACAGGTTTTCATCAGGGAACACCTGATTTTTGCCACGTCAGTTCATCCCGACAGTCCATCAGACAGGTTTTCATCGGGGAAAACTTGATTTTCGCCCCGTCAGTCCGTCCTGACAGTCCATCAGACAGGTTTTCATCGGGGAATACCTGATTTTGGCCCTGTCAGTCCATCCCGACAGTCAATCAGACATGTTTTCATCGGGGAAAACTTTATTTTCGCCCCGTCAGTCCATCCCGACAGTCCATCAGAAAGGTTTTCATCGCGAAAACCTGATTTTCGTCCACCCAGTCCATCCGGTCAGTCCATCAGACAGGTTTTCATCCCGAAAACCTTATTTCGCCCCATCAGTAAATCCCAACAGTTCATCAGACTGGTTTTCATCGCAAAAACCTATTTTTCGCCCTTTCAGTCCATCCCGACAGTCCATCAGACAGTCCATAGCCAGGTTTTCGTCGGGGAAAACCTGATTTTCGCCCTTTCAGTTCATGCTGACAGTCCATCAGACAGGTTTTCATCGGGGAATACCTTATTTTGGCCCCGTCAGTCCATCCCGACAGTCCATCAGACATGTTTTCATCGGTGAAAACCTGATTTTCGCCCCGTCAGTCCGTCCCGAAAGTTCATCAGACAGGTTTTCATAGGAGAAAACCTAATTTCCGTCCACCCAGTCCATCCCGACAGTCCATCATACAGGTTTTCATCGCGAAACCTTGATTTTCGTCCAGTCAGTCCATCCTGACAGTCCATCAGACAGGTTTTCATGGGGGAAAACCTGATTTTCGCCCCGTTAGTCCATCCTGACAGTCCATCAGACAGGTTTTCATCGGGGAAAACCTGATTTTCGCACCGTCAGTCCATCCCGACAGTCCATCAGACAGGTTTTCATCGGGGAAGACCTGATTTTTGCCCCGTCAGTCCATCCTGACAGTCCGTCAGACAGGTTTTCATCGGGGAAAACCTGATTTTCGCCCTGGTAGTCCATCTTGACAGTCCATCAGACAGGTTTTCATTGGGGAAAACCTTATTTTCGCCCCACCAGTCCATCCCGACAGTCCATCAGACAGGTTTTCATCCGGGAAAACCTCATTTTCACCCCGTCAGTGCATCCTGTCAGTCCATCAGACAGGTTTTCATCGGGGAAAACCTGATTTTCACTCCGTCAGTCCATCCCGACAGTCCATCAGACAGGTTTTCATCGGGGAAAACCTGATTTTCGCCCCGTCAGTCCATCCCAAAAGTTCATCAGACAGGTTTTCATAGGCGAAAACCTGATTTTCGTCCACCAAGTCCATCCGGAGAGTCCAACAGACAGGTTTTCATCGCGAAATCCTGATTTACGTGCACCCAGTCCATCCCGACAGTCCATCAGACAGGTTTTCATCGCCAAAACTTGATTTTCGACCCGTCAGTCCATCCTGACAGTCCATCGGACAGGTTTTCATTGGGGAAAATCTGATTTTCGCCCCCTCAGTCCATCCCGACAGTCCATCAAACAGGTTTTCATCGCACAAACATGATTTTCGTCCACCCAGTCAATCCGGACAGTCCATGAGACAGGTTTTCATCACGAAAACCTGATTTTCGTCCCGTCAGTCTATCCTGACAGTCCATCAGACTGGTGTTAATCGTGAAAACCTGATTTTCGCCCCGTCAGTCCATCCCGACAGTCCATCAGACAGGTTTTCATTGGGGAAAACCTGATTTTCGCCCCGTCAGTCTATTTCGACAGTCCATTAGACTGGTTTTCATCGGGGAAAACCTGATTTTCGCCCTGTCAGTCCATCCCGACAGTCCATCAGACTGGTTTTCGTCGCGAAAACCGTATTTTCGTCCACCCAGTCCATCCGGACAGGTTTTCATCGCAGGTTTTCATTGTGGAAAATATTATTTTCGCCCCCTCAGTGGTACAACCCCAAGAATGAGGTTTGACACGCGGAAGGGTGGATGAGTCAAAGCTGGCCGAGCGGCTCTTTCTTTGGCTCGGTCGAAATGGAGGGTGGACGAAGGGATGATATGGATCTGGACTGCTGGCCGTGCGGCTCTTTCAGACAGGACAGAGTATGGTTAAGCGTATGAGGATGATGGAGTGAGGGTCACCACAAGTCGGATGATAGAGACTTGATACAGACTAGGGCGAGAGTTCTATAGAACTCTCAAGGTTGCGCAGAGCACAAAGCTTTCTGAAGAAAGTTCGGTTCTTTATTGATCTAGGTTAAAAATACACGGCTGGGAGGACTTTATTAAATAGTCCGAGCAGCTTTGCCCTTCGAGGGGTCTTTTAAGAAAATTACATATTGTTTAAACTATCCCTAAGAAAATATAAATGGCTAAACAAGTGCCTTAAGATTACGGAAATTTGGCTAACAAGAGCCTTACGCTATTTAAGAAAGAATCAAACAAAACAGGAAACTACGTTAGTCGTTTGGAAACCAAATTAATTGCTTACCAGACTTACCATAGCTGGATGAGTGGCGGTTTGAATTTGGAAACCTCCTTGAATGTTGACTTGTTAGCGGCCAGGTGCGTTTACTTAGGCTCCAAGGGGAGAAATGCTGAACAAGGTAAGTCTGCGTGCTTCTCTTGGGCCGGGCAAAGTGGGACTCATGGTTGGGCCGCGAGCTTGTGTGGAAAAGGCCTTCTGAATTGGCGCGGCCGGGCTGGATTCCTCGTCCTCTTTATCGGGCCGGGCTGGGTGTTCATCAATGGGGAGTTCCTTGGGCCGGTCCTCCTGTTCTGGCCTGGTCGGGCCTGCCTTGGATTGGGCGATATTTATCTGGCCCAATTGATCCGACAAGTCTTTAACCTCAAGTTGGAGGATTAAGGCCTTGACCGCCTTGTTGAAGCCTTCTTGTAGTGTTCTTGCTCCGGACCGGGTTAAGGGCCTTGATCGCATGGTCGCAATGGCCGGTTGAGGTTGCTTTGACGGTAGTGGTGTCAACCTCGGTGTAGGGTTTGTATCATCCTCTCCCCCTTGAGAAGGTTCTGACCTCAGAACAGATTCTCCTGCCACATATGGAACTAGGTCAGAAACATTAAAAACCGGTGATATTTTAACTCACCTCGGAGGTCTAGTTCATAGGAATTATCGTTGATTTTTCGGATGACGCGGTATGGCCCGGTTCCCCTGGGTGACAGCTTTTTGGTGCGCTCGTTTGTAAACCGGCCGGGCCTCATGTGCACCCATACTTGATCTCCTGGTTCCAAGATCAGCTCTTTCCGGTGCTTGTCCTTGCGTGTCTTGACTTTTTTGTTCTTCTTTTCGAGGTTCTCCTTCGCCTTTTGATATAGTTCCTTCATTAACTCAGCTTTGGCGACTCCATCTTGACTGACTTGTTCCTTTGGGGATAGGGGTTCAGACGCTATGTCTAGAGGAACCTGTGGTTTAAACCCATACACAAGCTCAAAAGGACACAGGTTAGTAGCAGAGTGCTTGACACGGTTGTAAGCAAATTCTACTAAGGGAAGACAATCCAACCAATTACGCAAGTTGTTACCAACAGTGGCCCTCAATAGGGTGCCTAAGGTCCGGTTGGTGGCCTCGGTTTGTCCATCTGTTTGCGGATGGAAAGTGGTGGAGAAGAGGAGCTTGGTTCCGAGCTTCCTCCATAGCGTTCTCCAGAAATGGCTCAGGAATTTTTGGGTCGCATCTGAGTGGCATCGTTGGTTTTGTTGCAAGGTATGAAGTGAGCCATCTTGCTGAACCTATCAACCACCACGAATATGGAATCCATGTGCCGGATTCTAGGCAAACCTAACACAAAATCTATAGACAAATATTTCCAAGACATGTTAGGAATAGATAATGGGGAATATAAACCGTGAGGAAGGGACCTGGATTTGGCATTTAGGCAGGTCATGCACTTGGAACAGAACCGTTCCACATCTCTCTTCTGATGCGGCCAGAAGAAATGTTCGGCCAGGACACTCTTGGTCTTGTCCATCCTGAAATGGCCCATCATGCCGCCTCCATGGGCTTCTGCAAGGACCAACTCTCGCATTGAACTCTGGGGAATGCATAGCCTCTTGTCCCTGAAAAGAAAACCGTCATGTTTATAATAGGGTCCCATGGCTCCTCGGTTGCATTGCTGGTAGATCTCTCCAAAGTCCGGGTCAGCGCCGTATAGTTCCTTGAAGTGCTCGAATCCCATGACCCTGGCCTCCATGATTGAGATAAGGGCGTGTCTCTGGGATAGTGCATCAGCTACCACATTCTCCTTTCCTTTCTTGTACTTGATCACGTTCGGAAAGGTCTCCACGAACTCCAACCACCGGGCATGTCTCTTCTTAAGCGTGTTTTGCCCTCTGAGGTACTTGAGCGTCTCATGGTCTGTGTGGATCACGAACTCCTTGCTGAGCAGATAGTGTTGCCATGTCTCCAAGGACCTCACCAAGATGTACAGCTCTTTGTCGTACGTGGGGTAGTTGAGAGTGGCTCCACTGAGTTTCTCACTGAAAAAGGCGACCGGCTTTCCTCCTTGGATTAGGACGGCTCCTAACCTGTACCTGAGGCATCACATTCAACCTCAAACATTTTGTTAAAGTCAGGTAATATCAAAACCGGTGCATGGGTCAGGCTGTTCTTCAGCTTCTGGAATGTGGCTTCCCGGCTTGGCCCCCATGAGAAGGCTACGTCCTTCTTGATCACCGAGGTAAGTGAGGCAGCTATGGTGCTGAAGTCTTTAACGAACCGCCAGTAGAAACTAGCTAGGCCGTGAAAACTCTGGACATGACCTATGCTTGTTGGTGTGGGCCAATCTTGAATGACCTGGATCTTTTCCTCATCCACCTTTAGACCCTGTGCACTAACAACAAAGCCTAAAAACACCAACTGATCAGTGCAGAATACACACTTCTTGAGATTGGTGTATAGTTTCTCGGACCGCAAAGTCTCAAGTACTATCTCAAGATGTGCTAGGTGATCTGTCAAGCAAGTGTTGTAAACCAAGATGTCATCAAAGTAAACAACCACAAACTTACAGATGTAGGCTCGCAGAACATGGTTCATAAGCCGCATGAAGGTACTTGGGGCGTTGGTAAGGCCAAATGGCATGACTAGCCATTCGTAGAGACCTCTCTTGGTCTTGAATGCTGTCTTCCATTCGTCGCCCTCCTTCATTCTGACCTGGTGGTAGCCACTCTTAAGGTCAATCTTAGAGAAAATGGTGGCTCCACTCAGTTCGTCTAACATGTCGTCCAGACGCGGGATCGGGTGCCGGTACTTGATGGTTATGTTGTTTATGGCTCGGCAATCGACGCACATCCTCCAAGTGCCATCCTTCTTGGGCACCAAGATGACTGGAACTGCGCATGGACTGAGGCTTTCCCGGACATAGCCTTGCTGCATTAACTCCTGGACCTGTCGCTCCAGCTCCTTGGCTTCCTCCGGGTTTAAACGGTAGGCCGGTCGGTTGGGTAGGGGAGCTCCGGGCACGAGGTCGATCTGATGCTCTATGCCTCTGATCGGGGGTAGGCCGGCTGGAATCTCGTCGGGAAAAACATCTTTAAACTCAGACAGCAGCTTGGTCATTTCCTCTGGGTGGCTAAACTCCTCAGGGCCTGCAAGATACCCTTCTCGAAAGATTATGAGTAGCACCGGTACGTTTTGTTCTAAAGATTTAAGAACTTTGGAAGGTGAAATGAACAAGTTGGTTTTACTTACCTGGGCGTTTTTTGCTCCTTTGGCCATGGCGTGTTGTAGCTCGTGGACTTCGTGTGGAGTAAGAGGCGCTAGGTTATGTTTCTTGCCATTAAGGTTGAAACTGTAGAAGTTGGTGCGGCCGTGATGGAGTGTCTCCTTGTCATATTGCCACGGTCGGCCTAGAAGTATGTGTCCGGCCTTCATTGGGACTACGTCACAAAGCACCTCTCTGTGTACTTGCCAATGCTGAAGGGGACCCGTACTTGTTCACCAATCTTCATCTCGACTTTGTCATCTAACCATCCAAGTCGGTATGGTCTAGGATGCTTGGTGGTCTTGAGACCTAATCTGTCAACCATGTATTTGCTAGCCACAGTAGTGCAAGAACCACCATCTATTATAAGGCGACAGTGCATCTGGTGTGGAAGATATTCTCCCGTTGGATAGTCTCTGGTTCGTACAGGGCACTTAGGGACCGCCGTGTGACCAAGATGTCTCCAACATCAGGGTAGTCCGTGACCTCTTCTTCGGACACTTCCATTTCTTCCTCGGCCTCATCCTGGGACTCGTACTCGCCGTCTTCCCTGATGATCATGGCGCGCTGATTAGGGCAGTCTCGGGCGTAGTGACCTTTGCCCTTACATTTGAAACATGTTACGTCTCGGGCTCGCTGGGCTTGGGCTGAGTTTGGACCGGTCGTGGCTCCTTTGTTGGCTTCTGGACCCGGCTTCTTGAATTTAGAAGTGGTGTCGATAGCCTTGCCTTTGTCAAAGGTGCGCGGAGCTGGTGGCGTCCATCCGGTCTTGGCTCGGCTGGTAGTGGCGTTCTTCCTCTTAATGTGTTGCTCAGCTTGTACGGCCGAGTGTACGAGCTCTTCTAGGTCTCCATAGGGTTGCCTTTCTACTTTCCTGGCAATCCGGACGTGAAGGCCGTCTAAGAACTGGGCCATCAAGGTCTCCTGAGAATCCTCCACCTCTAACCGATTCTTCAGGGTCTCAAATTCTTCAAAGTATTCTTCTACCGACTTGGTTCCCTGGTTCAGCTTGCGGAACCGTTTCTGAAGATCTCTGTGGTAGTAGGCCGGAACGTATCTCTTCCGGAGCTGATAGCTCATGTCTTCCCATGAGTCGATAGGAGGAAACCGCCGTCGTCTCCTGTCTGCGACCTCTCGATCCCACCATGCTAGGGCGTTGTCAGTCAGTTGGGCTGAGGCTAGGGCAACTTTCCGGGTCTCTGAGTAGTTGTAGTACTCAAAGATGTACTCCATGCGTCGCTCCCAATCCAGATATGCTTCCGGATTGATTCGACCTGCAATGGTTGGAGGCGTGAGCTTAATGTCCTTCCCTTGCCATGGCTCGCCTTCTTCCTATCTAGGGTTTCGTCCGCGTGGTTGCCGGTTGCGGTTGTGGTCGTTGACCTGCCCGTTTGGGTTGGCATTGGCCGGGCCGTCGTTGGGGTCGCGTGCATACGGACCGTTAGGATGTCGGGCTACGTCGATGCTGCCGGTGTCCTCGGACGTTGCACCGTTGGCTTGGGGCTGGCGTTGTTCCTGCGTGGTCATGCGGGTGTTAAGTTGGTTGAGGACCTCCAGAATTTGGGCCAGCTGGTCTGGTGCGTTAGCATCTCCCATCGTTTGGGTATCTGTCAAACACATGCACAAGAGGTGTGAGTTCTACGCGTAACACGATCGGAAATGAAGAAACAAAGCTATATGTGATATTCGATAGTAGTAAATGATCAAAGGAAACCTAAACTTAATGCACAGATAACCAATTATAGAAAATAAATATGCAGACTCGTGTGAGCAAATATGGAATGTATTAATGCAGATTCGGTTGATCAAATATGGTAAGAAAATATGCAATTTTTTTTGTCTTTTAAATGCACAATATATGTGTTTAATGCTACAATATTCGATCCTAAATGAGGTTGCCTAAACCAGAAATAACCAAAAAAGTTTCCAAATGCAGGATTCTGAAGCAAAGAAAGTCGTATGCAACAATGACAGTATGAAACGAAAAGAATGAAATTTTAAAAGGTAGAGAGTGTGCGAATGTAGGGAATCAATCGGATGGTGGTGGCTGGGGCGAAGGGTCGTGTTGATTGGCCGGTACGAGTCAGACTGGATCTCGCCTTGGTATGGTACTCAGCGGAATCGGATCTGATACACAAACCACAAAGTAAATGCTCTTTTTTTTTATTTATTTACTAAACGAATCAAACAATTAAAGACAATACTTTTTTTTGAAGTTTTGGGTTTATAGATTAAAACAAACGAGATTTAAAACGAAAGAAACAGATTTTTTTTTTTTTGTTAAAAGAGAACAAATCGAATGCTGAAATGAAATAGAACAAGAGTAAGGATAGATATAACCTGATAGGAGCTTTTGAGGCTCTGATACCAGATGGTACAACCCCAAGAATGAGGTTTGACACGCAGAAGGGTGGATGAGTCAAAGCTGGCCGTGCAGCTCTTTCTTTGGCTCGGTCGAAATGGAGGGTGGACGAAGGGATGAGATGGATCCAGACTGCTGGCCGTGCGGCTCTTTCAGATAGGACAGAGTATGGTTAAGCGTATGAGGATGATGAAGTGAGGGTCACCACAAGTCGGTTGATAGAGACTTGATACAGACTAGGGCGAGAATTCTATAGAACTCTCAAGGTTGCGCAGAGCACAAAGCTTTCTGAAGAAAGTTCGGTTCTTTATTGATCTAGGTTAAAAATACACGGCTGGGAGGACTTTATTAAATAGTCCGAGCAGCTTTGCCCCTCGAGGGGTCTTTGAAGCAGATTACATATTGTTTAAACTATCCGTAAGAAAACATAAATGGCTAAACAAGTGCCTTAAGATTACGGAAATTTGGCTAACAAGTGCCTTACGCTATTTAAGAAAGAATCAAACAAAACAGGAAACTACGTTAGTCGTTTGGAAACCAAATTAATTGCTTACCATACTTACCATAGCTGGATGACTGGCGGTTTGAATTTGGAAAGCTCCTTGAATGTTGACTTGTTAGCGGCCAGGTGCGTTTACTTAGGCTCCAAGGGGAGAAATGTCGAACAAGGTAAGTCCGCGTGCTTCTCTTGGGCCGGGCAAAGTGGGACTCATGGTTGGGCCGCGGGCTTGTGTGGAAAAGGCCTTCTGGATTGGTGCGGCCGGGCTGGATTCCTCGTCCTCTTTATCGGGCCGGGCTGGGCGTTCATTAATGGGAAGTTCCTTGGGCCGGTCCTCTTCTTCTGGCCTGGTCGGGCCTGCCTTGGATTGGGCGATATTTATCTGGCCCAATTGATCCGACAAGTCTTTAACCTCAAGTTGGAGGATTAAGGCCTTGACCGCCTTGTTGAAGCCTTCTTGTAGTGTTCTTGCTCCGGACCGGGGTAAGGGCCTTGATCGCATGGTCGGAATGCCCGGTTGAGGTTGCTTGGACAGTAGTGGTGTCAACCTCGGTGTAGGGTTTGTATCACTCAGTCCATCCCGACAGTCCATCAAACAGGTTTTCATCGCGAAAACATGATTTTCGTCTACCCAGTCAATCCGGACAGTCCATCAGACAGGTTTTCAACCCGAGAACCTGATTTTCGCCCCATCAGTCTATCCTGACAGTCCATCAGACTGGTGTTAATCGCGAAAACCTGATTTTCACCCCATCAGTCCATCCCGACAGTCCATCAGACATGTTTTCATCGGGGAAAACCTGATATTCGCCGCGTCAGTCTATCTCGACAGTCCATCAGACAGGTTTTCATTGGGGAAAACCTGATTTTCGCCCTGTCAGTCCATCCCCGCAGTCCATCAGACAGGTTTTCATCGCGAAAACCGTATTTTCGTTCACCCAGTCCATCCGGACAGTCCATCAGACAGGTTTTCATCGCGATAACCTGATTTTCGTCCACCCAGTCCATCCCGACAGTCCATCAGACAGGTTTTCATCGCGAAAACCTGATTTTCGCTCCGTCAGTCCATCTCGACAGTCCATCAAACAGGTTTTCATCGGGGAATACCTGATTTTTGTTCCGTCAGTCCATCCCGACAGTCCATCAGACAGGTTTTCTTCGCGAAAACCTAATTTTCGTCCACCCAGTCCATCCGGACAGTCCATCAGAAAGGCTTTCATCCCGAAAACCTGATTTTTGCCCCGTCAGTCCATCCCGACAGTCCATCAGACAGGTTTTCATCGGGGAAGACCTGATATTTGCCCCGTCAGTCCATCCCGACAGTCCGTCAGACAGGTTTTCATCGGGGAAAACCTGATTTTCGCCCTGTTAGTCCATCCTGACAGTCCATCAGACAGGTTTTCATCGGGGAAAACCTGATTTTCGCACCGTCAGTCCATCCCGACAGTCCATCAGACAGGTTTACATTGGGGAAACCATGATTTTCGCCCCGCAAACCATCCCGACAGTCCATCAGACAGGTTTTCATCGGGCAAAACCTGATATTCGCTCCGTCAGTCCATCCCGACAATCCGTCAGACAGGTTTGCATCGGGGAAAACCTCATTTTCGCCCCGTCAATCCATCCCGACAGCCCATCAGCCAGGTTTTCTTCGGGAAAACCGGATTTTTGTCCACCCAGTCCATCAGACAGGTTTTCATTGAAAACATGATTTTCGCCCCGTCAGTCCATCCCGACAGTCCATCGGACAAGTTTTCATCAGGGAACACATGATTTTCGCCCCGTCAGTCCATCACGACAGTCCATCAGACAGCTTTTCATCGCGAAAACCTGATTTTCGTCCACCCAGTCCATCCCGACAGTCCATCAGACAGGTTTTCATCGCAAAAACCATATTTTCGCTCCGTCAGTCCATCTCGACAGTCCATCAGACAGGTTTTCATCGGGGAAAACCTGATTCTTCGCCAAAACCTGATTTTCGTCCACCCAGTCCATCAGACAGGTTTTCATGCCGAAAACCTGATTTTCGCCCAGCCAGTCCATCCCGAGAGTCCATCAGACAGGTTTTCATCGCGAAAACCTGATTTTCGCTCTGTCAGTCCATCTCGACAGTCCATCAGACAGGTTTTCATCGGGGAAAACCTGATTCTTCGCGAAAACCTGATTTTCGCCCTGTCAGTCCATCAGACAGTCCATAGACAGGTTTTCGTCGGGGAAAACCTGATTTTCTCCCCGTCAGTCCATCCTGACAGTCCATCAGACAGGTTTTCATCGGGGAATACCTAATTTTGGCCCCGTCAGTACATCCCGACAGTCCATCCCGACAGTCCATCAGACAGGTTTTCATCGAGGAAAACCTGATTTTCGCCCCGTCAGTCCATCCCAAAAGTTCATCAGACAGGTTTTCATAGGCGAAAACCTGATTTTCGTCCACCATGTCCATCCGGACAGTCCAACAGACAGGTTTTCATCGCGAAAACCTGATTTTTGTCCACCCAGTCCATCCCGACAGTCCATCAGACAGGTTTTCATCGCGAAAACTTGATTTTCGCCCCGTCAGTCCATCTTGGCAGTCCATGAGACATGTTTTCATTGGGGAAAATCTGATTTTCGCCCCCTCAGTCCATCCCGACAGTCCATCAAACAGGTTTTCATCGCGAAAACATGATTTTCGCCTACCCAGTCAATCTGGACAGTCCATCAGACAGGTTTTCATCCCGAAAACCTGATTTTCGCCCCGTCAGTCTATCCTGACAGTCCATCAGAGTGGTGTTAATCGCGAAAACCTGATTTTTGCCCCGTCAGTCCATCCCGACAGTCCATCAGACAGGTTTCCATCGGCGAAAACCTGATTTTCGCCCCGTCAGTCTATCTCGACAGTCCATCAGATAGGTTTTCATCGGGGAAAACCTGATTTTCGCCCTGTCAGTCCATCCCGACAGTCCATCAGACAGGTTTTCATCGCGAAAACCGTATTTTCGTCCACCCAGTTAATCCAGACAGTCCATTAAACAGGTTTTCATCGAAAATCTGATTTTCGCTTCGTCAGTCCATCCCGACAGGCCATCAGACTGGTTTTCATCCCTAAAACCTGATTTTCGCCTCGTCAGTCCATCCCGACAGTCCATCAGACAGGTTTTCATCGAAGAACACCTTATATTCTCCCGTCAGTCCATCCCGACAGTCCATCAGACATGTTTTCATCGCAAAAACCGAATTTTCGTCCACCCAGTCCATCCGGACAGTCCATCAGACAGGTTTTTCATCGCGATAACCTGATTTTCGTCCACCCAGTCCATCCCGACAGTCCATCAGACAGGTTTTCATCGCGAAAACCTAATTTTCGGTCCGTCAGTCCATCTCGACAGTACACCAAACAGGTTTTCATCGGGGAATACCTGATTTTCGTTCTGTCAGTCCATCCCGACAGTCTATCACACAGGTTTTCTTCGCGAAAATCTGATTTTCGTCCACCCAGTCCATCCGGACAGTTCATCAGATAGGTTTTCATCCCGAATACCTGATTGTTGCCCCGTCAGTCCATCCTGAATACCTGATTGTTGCCCCGTCAGTCCATCCCGACAGTCCATCAGACAGGTTTTCATCGGGGAAGACCTTATTTTTGCCCCGTCTGTTTATCCCGACAGTCCGTCAGACAGGTTTTAATCGGGGAAAACCTGATTTTTCGCCCTGTTAGTCTATCGTGACAGTCCATCAGACTTGTTTTCATCGGGGAAAACCTGATTTTCGCACTGTCAGTCCATCCCGACAGTCCATCAGACAGGTTTTCATCGGGGAAAACTTGATTTTTGCCCCGTCAGTCCGTCCCGACAGTCCATCAGACAGGTTTTCATCGGGGAAAACCTGATTTTCGCTCCGTCAGTCCATCCCGACAGTCCATCAGACAGGGTTTCATCGGGGAAAACCTGATTTTCGCCCCGTCAGTCCATCCCAACAACCCATCAGCCAGGTTTTCGTCGGAGAAAACCGGATTTTAGTCCACCCAGTCCATCCGGACAGGTTTTCATCGCGAAAACCTGATTTTCGTCCACCCAGTCCATCCCGAAAGTCCATTAAACAGGTTTTCATCGCGAAAACCTGATTTTCGCTCCATAAGTCCATCTCGACAGTCCATCTGACAGGTTTTCATCGGGGAAAACCTGATTCTTAGCGAAAACCTTATTTTCGTCCACTCAGTACATCCGGACAATCCATCAGACAGGTTTTCATCCCGAAAACCTGATTTTCGCCCCATCAGTCAATCACGACAGTCCATCAGACTGGTCTTCATCGCAAAAACCTGATTTTCGCACCGCAAGTCCATTCCGACAGTCCATCAGACAGGTTTTTATCGGGGAAAACCTGATTTTCGCCCCATCAGTCCATCCCGACAGTCCATCAGACAGGTTTTCATCACGAAAACCTGATTTTCGCTCCGTCTCTCTATCTCGACAGTCCATCAAACAGGTTTTTATCGGGGAATACCTGATTTTCGTTCCGTCAGTCCATCCCGACAGTCCATCAGACAGGTTTTCTTCGCGAAAACCTGATTTTCGTCCACCCAGTCCATCCGGACAGTCCATCAGACAGGTTTTCATCCCGAAAACCTGATATTTGCCCCGTCAGTCCATCCCGACAGTCCATCAGACAGGTTTTCATCGGGGAAGACCTGATTTTGGCCCCGTCAGTCCATACCGACAGTCCGTCAGACAGGGTTTCATTGGGGAAAACCGGATTTTCGCACCTGCAGTCCATCCTGACAGTCTATCAGAC
>FNXX01000234.1:0-21312 GCA_900108845.1 Iljinskaea planisiliqua | reverse complement strand
CATTCGTTGCAACAGCATCTTCCTGTATATACCATGCATATATATGATCAAAACAAGGCTCAAAGCTATGATAGACACACTACAAAGTAGTATAGCTTCGTACCGATTTCATTTCTTCTTATAAAAGTAGTTTTCAGAAGCCTCTTTTGTAAGAAACTCAGAGACACAACATCCTGCTTTCCTAGCTTTGGGTGCTATATCCCAGTAGGCCTCTTACCTTCTTTCTTCCTGGAAAAGAAAACAAAAGAAACACAAATTTACAAAATGAACCCTAAAACACACACTATATATTTATATAGTTCTTTTTGTAAAAACTCAATGTAATGGATGATTAATATTTTGACTTACATGCAGAGGCTGCAATTGCACATTCCTCTGCATTTGGGACAAACCCAATCAACTTTCAAAGCAAACTCTAATGTCCGTACCTATAAATTCGAGCAAAAACTATATAATAAAACTATCACTAGAGCTTACACATTTCTCATAACACAAAGACAAAAATCTCAAAATCTCAAAATCTCAAAACATCAAACCAAAAGCCATATAATAAAAAAATCACTAGAGCATACACATTTGTCATCACACAGACACAAATCTCAAAACATCAACTCAAACCTGTTCGATAGGCACTTAGGACATATCTTCACAGAACATGTCTTGCATCCCTTCTAAGTCATATAAGATCCAACAGCATCGGGGTCTCTTTTGACGACACTTGCAACACAAAAGAACATTGTTTCAAACAATAATGACTCAAATATCAAATTCGATACCAACATGCAAGCAACCATGAATTCACTCAATTTTCGATCAATACTAATATCAATATTTCTTCATGATAAAGGATTAATCAAGTTATTACAAAACCTAAACGAACATAAAATCCCCAAATTCAAAAAAGTCAATCTAAAGTCTCTCACTTGGAGACTCCTATTGAAGAGGGTTTGACAAAAAAAAAACAAAAGAACCCTAATAGCATAAGTGTTCACTGGAAGCCGCGAAAACATCAAATTCAAAACCATGATATATAAATCAGATAGATTTCATGGTGGTTTTCAAACCACAATCGGATCAATCTCATGGTAATTTTCAAACCACGATCGGATCAATCTCATGGTGATTTTCAAATAAAATAGTCAGATCAAAATGACCCTGGTGACAAAATAAAGCTTTGAGAACTTGAGGGGCATCATCAACGATCGAGTTCACATCAACGATGGGGTTCATGGTTTCATCCGCTAGAGTCTCGAAAAAAACACACAAAAACAAACTAAAAACAAAAATCTGAGATTTTTTTTTTTGCACCACAAACTTAACATATGTTAATGGGAAAGATTGGTTTATACATCTCACAGATTTTAGATAAGGAGAATCTGAAAACTACAGATTTCTTTCATTTACACATAGCTACCAATAGTGCTGGGTTGCGGGTCGGATCCGCCCAGCCAGACCCGCTCAGCCGCGGGTTTGAATAAAAAGTTTATATATAAAATTGACCCGCTTGACCCACTGCACTAAAACTAAGAACCCGCACCCGTCCCGCATTAATCAGGCGGCTCTAGCGGGTAACCCGCCAAAATTAAAAAAAATCAACAACAATTTGATTCTTCTTCGAAAAATCCACGGGAAATCGTAATAAAAAGTCAATATCATCTCAATGCTTGTGTAACCTGAGAAAATCTTTGCTTTCCCACAAAAATATTTTTGCCTCTATGTCTATCAATTTGGAAAATCTTTAATCACCCTCAAAAACTACAGATTAGAGAGAAAGAGATAAGGGGCGAGATCTTACATTTGATGAATTGCAGAGAGACAGAAATAGAGTTGACAGTGAAATGGAAGAGAGAGTTGCCGTAAGACTGTAAGAGAGTGGCCGACTGGCTGAAAAAAAGTGAAGAAGAGAAGAAGAAAATAAGGGTTATTTAGTCACTCGCATAAAACTACACACACTTCCACACTAAAAAAAGAAAAAACAACACCAATTTAATATGAGAAACAACACACAGATTTACACTAAAAAAGAAAAACGACACCAATTCAATTTTAAAAACAACACATACTTACAAATTACAAATTTAAAACAACAGACACTTACACACTACAAAATCAAACAACACTAATTTAACTAAAAACAACACAACTTTTGTCATTTTACGGGTACCCGCAAACCCGCTTGTCTAAAACCCAAAACCCGCACCCGCCCCGCCAATTTTAGATTCTATCCGCCCGACCCGCATATATATACATATTTACAACTGACGACCCACACCCGCCCCGCAGCGGGTCAAATGGGGCAGCACCCGCGGTTTTAGATCCAAATTTCTAGTGATAGCTACCAGACGCTTTTGGAAGTTGAGTAATGATGGATTTAGGGTTTTATTCAACTTTATGTTATTTCATGGGTACCCAGCACATTTAATCTTTAATTATGTATCTCGGTGAGTCTTCCCTTTCGACCTCGAGCACATAATAGAAACATTATCATGATAAGCAGAGGTAAAAAGACTGACTTATAAACTCTAATGACAAGGCGAAAATGTTAAGAATATTGGGGAGAAGGGCAGTTTCAGCTTCTCGAGAGCTTACTAGTATTCATCAATAGCGAACCCGACCCGGAACCGATTCTCGGCCCGATCCTTTTTGAATATTCCGGAGACTACAAAGGGGGTTCTGCGTTGGCGTTGGCGTTCTTCCGGACGGAGTCGACAGAAATTCGGAAGCTTTTTCTAGCAACTCGATCGCCATGGAAGGGATCTTATCGGAGCTTCGTTCCCACATCACAAAGGTAACTGATCGAACGATAGACATCAATCGATAGTTGGGGTTGATCAGTTACCTTTGTGAAGTTGAACTTGATGACTTCCCTCCTGAGATGTTTGTGAGAGGGATTGATGCGTATGAGGAGATGGATTCATCAAAAAGAATTAGGCTTTTAAACTTCTTATGCGATGAAACTCTTAGCACAAGGTAATTTATAGTGATATTCGTTTATATATTGAAGCAATTGTTCTCTTATTCATTCATTTTTTCTGGTGCTTGAGGGTCAATATGTTGTGACAAATATTTTAGAGAGCTGAGGGAGTTTTTTATAAACCCTGAATCTTTTGCTAAGAAAAAGCAAGCAAGAGAAAGGTTGAATGCAGCAATAACTAAAGTAATGGATAAATCTACCTAGGTCTTTACAGTTTAAGTTTGACAACACTTGATTCATTCTAAAACCTTTATGTTGTAGGAGAAACAACTGGCTCAGGATTTAGAAGTCAAGTTTGCCAAAGGTGAAGAAGAGAATAATGGGGTTACGCTGACAAGAAAACAGAAGATTGCAATTATGAAGCAAATGGAACCTGAATCTGAACGAGTTTGTATCGAAAAAGAAAATGCGTTAGAAATGAAAAGTAAAATCTAAACTCCTGTGGTTGATTCTCTATAACAATGATCTATATTTCGAGGCTTATTGTTGTTCTAATTGTTTCTGCAGGGACTTTAGAATATGATGATGCTCTTAGAACCATGCCGATCGATGTTGATGACGATTGTCTGATTCTCTGGAAGTTGAAGTATACCAATGAAGAACCAAAACTTTTCCTTCAAGGTGTGAAAAAACATACAAAGAATTTGTTTATCTTAACGAAGAATATATAGTAATTTTATCTCTTTCCTTTGTTTGTGTGTAGATATAGGGAGCTGGACTGACGTATGTCCTCATGAAAGGTGGTTTGCGTTTAGCCCCAAGCAGAAACCACAATTACATAGGTACTTCGCTTACAAAAGGTAAATCATTTTATCTCTCTCTAAAGCTTATAAGTTCAATGAAGTTATTAAGGCTTTTTAGGGTTTAAAATTGCTTTTAGGTCAAGGTATTTATTAGGTCTTTTACAGTTTAAGGTTTCTCTTTAGGTCATGGAATCCATTAACGCCTTTTAGTTCAAGGAAATTATTAAGGCTTTTCAGGATTTAAATTTTCTTTATTTATTTCAAACATCTTTCTATATACACACGTACACTTGCAACTAAAGCATCTATCCACAGACTTTGGAATCGATGCATCTCTTGAAATTATAGACTTCAGAATATCTGTGTAACAACAAAACACTTACTTAGCATGAAACAATATTGTGCTTTTCTTGAACTTTCAAGCCATGTTATTTGTAAATGGGTTTGCATTTCCTCCTTTGCATATCATTTCTTCTTTTGAATAATATGTTTTGCGGTTTGAGTAAATAACTTTTTTTGCATTATTGCTGTACTTCCAGTGAAGCTAATTTGTTCGTGGGTTTGCATAATTTTCATCTCAATTTTTATTTTGATTCATATATTTTGTAGGAAGAAAATTCTTCTCGAAAAGAAGAAGGAAAAGAAGGAAATGAAGGAAAATGAGGGAAAGACTGTTCTTGTGCCTGGTGAGTATTCCCTTCCGACCTCGAGCACATAATAGAAACATTATCATGATAAGCAGAGGTAAAAAGTTCAACTCATAAACTCTATTGACATGCGACTTCTAGTTGCATTGAATATGATATGTTGTTTTAATTACATTTCTGAACAACCCAAACTCTCTGTTTCGTAATTTCTGTTTATCTTAAAAAACCATTCAAACTTTCTTGATTATGGAGATGATCTTGATCGTTGGGAGTTGTTGTTAAGTTTGATACATATATTGTATAACATTTCTGAATGTTGGAAAGTGAACTTATTAACCCAAAAATGAGTCGGTTGATAAAAATTTGAAATTACGAAAATTAAAATATTATAGAATATGTTCACTTTCAAACATTCAGAAATGTTATACAATATATATCAAACTTAACAACAACTCCCAACGATCAAGATCATCTCAATAATCAAGAAAGTTTGAATGGTTTTTAAGATAAACAGAAATTACGAAACAGAGAGTTTGGGTTGTTCAAAAATGTAATTAAAACAACATATCATATTCAATGCAACTATAAATCGCATGTCAATAGAGTTTATGAGTCAGCCTTTTTACCTATGCTTATCATGATAATGTTTCTATTATGTGCTCGATGTCGAAAGGGAAGACTTACCAGGCACAAGAATAGCCTTTCCCTCATTTTCATTCATTTCCTTCTTTTCTTTCTTCTTTTCGAGAAGAATTTTCTTCTTACAAAACATATGAATCAAAAGAAAAATTGAGATGCAAATCAGACTATGCAAACCCACGAACAAATTAGCTTCACTGGAAGTACAGTTGTAATGCAAAAAAGTTATTTACTCAAACCGGAAAACATATTATTCAAAAGAAGAAATGATATGCAAGACAGTAAATGCAAACCCATTTACAAATAACATGGCTTGAAAGTTCAAGAAAAACAAAATATTGTTTCATGCTAAGTAAGAGTTTAGTTGTTACACAGAGATTCCCAAGTCTATAATATCAAGAGATGCATCGATTCCAAAGTCTGTGGATAGATGCTTTAGTTACAAGTGTATGTGTGTATATAGAAAGATGTTGGAAATAAATAAAGCAAATTTAAATCCTGAAAAGCCTTAATAATTTTCTTGACCTAAAAGGCGTTAATGGATTCCATGACCTAAAGAGAAACCTTAAACACTAAAAGACCTAATAAATTCCTTGACCTAAAAGCAATTTTAAACCCTAAAAAGCCTTAATAACTTCATTGAACTTATAAGCTTTAGAGAGAGATTAAATGATTTACTTTTTGTAAGCGAAGTACCTATGTAATTGTGGTTTCTGCTTGGGGCTAAACGCAAACCACCTTTCATGAGGATATACGTCAGTCCAGCTCCCTATATCTACACACAAACAAAGGAAAGAGATAAAAATTACTATATATTCTTCGTTAAGATAAACAAATTCTTTGTATGTTTTTTCACACCTTGAAGGAAAAGTCTGGTTCTTCATCGGTATACTTCAACTTCCAGAGAAACAGACCATCGTCATCAACATCGATCGGCATGGTTCTAAGAGCATCATCATATTCTAAAGTCCCTGCAGAAACAATTAGAACAACAATTAGCCTCGAAACATAGATCATTGTTATAAAGAATCAATCACAGGAGTATAGATTTTATTTTTCATTTCTAACACATTTTCTTTTTCGATACAAACTCATTCAGATTCAGGTTCCATTTGCTTCATAATTGCAATCTTCTGTTTACTTGTCAGCGTAACCCCATTATTCTCTTCTTCACCTTTGGCAAACTTGTCTTCTAAATCCTGAGCCAGTGTTTCTCCTACAACATAAAGGTTTTAGAATGAATCAATTGTTGTCAAACTTAAACTGTAAAGACCTAGGTAGATTTTACCATTACCTTAGTTATTGCTGCATTCAACCTTTCTCTTGCTTCCTTTTTCTTAGCAAAAGATTCAGGGTTTATAAAAAACTCCCTCAGCTTTCTGAAATATTTGTCACAACATATTGACCCTCAAGCACCAGAAAAAATGAAAGAATAAGAGAACAATTGCTTCAATATATAAACGAATATCACTATAAATTACCTTGTGCTAAGAGTTTCATCGCATAAGAAGTTTAAAAGCCTAATTCTTTTTGTTGAATCCATCTCCTCATACGCATCAATCCCTCTCTCAAACATCTCAGGAGGGAAGTCATGAAGTTCAACTTCTGATTCCGCAAAACAGTTTCCAAGAAAAGTGAACCAGCTATCATCAGTTGCACTCAGACAATCCGATCTACATTTTTTAAAAAAAATTGAAATCAGTCAGATATAATGCATCATCCATCAGAGAAAAGAATCAAATCTTTTGAAGAAAAACAATCCTTACGTTTCCCCTCTGTCTACAAATATCAGAGTTAGTAACTGGATTATCGTCTGAATGAGCGTAGAATGTTCTTGGCTCCTTGTGCTTCTCCCAAATAACAACTCACATACAACAAGTTGAGCTTGTCCTTCCCTTAAACTAACAGCCTATTCAAAACGGCATATATATGAACCAGAGAGGAGCCATTAGCCATTAGTATAACCCTAATATTCAAAAGTTTAAGTACATAAATGATGATGATACCTTTCCAAAAGTCGAACAGAACTTCAAAAGCTGAAACAGATGTGCAACATCTCCATGGGCAAGTCAATGCCAGAGACAGTGATTGAGTCAGTTCCCTCAGGTAACTTAACCTCCTTAATCTGACGCTTCTGTCTCTCCTTGGGAACGGGTTTTGTTATCGGGATCTTGCCCTTTCTCTCTACAGTATTCTCCTGACTGCAAGTGGCACCTACATCATTCCCTTGAACAGCGTTAACCTCGCTGCAACTGGCACCTACATCATTCCCTTCAACAGCATCCACCTCGCTGCAACTGGCACCTACATCAGTCGATACAACAACGTTCACCTCGCTTCAACTGGCACATATATCATTCGGTGCAACAGTATCTTCCTGCATATAACATGCATATATATGATCAAAACAATGCTCAAAGCTATGATAGACACACTACAAAGAAGTATAGCTTTGTACCGATTTCATCTTCCTCTTATAAAAGTAGTTTTCAGAAGCCTCTTTTGTAAGAAACTCGGAGACACAACATCCAGTTTTCCTAGCTTTGGGTGCTAATATCCCAATAGGCCTCTTACCTTCTTTCTTTCTTGAAAAGGAAACAAAAGAAACACAAATTTACAAAATGAGCCCTAAAACACACACTATATTTATGTATATAGTCTTTTTTGTAAAAAACTCAATGTAATGGATGATTAATATTTTGACTTACATGCAGATGCTACAATTGCAGATTCCTCTGCATTTGGGACAAACCCAATCAATTTTCGAAGCAACCTCCAATGTCCGTACCTATAAATTCGAGCAAAAACCATATAATAAAACAATCACTAGAGCTTACACATTTCTCATAACACAAAGACAAAAATCTCAAAATTTCAAAACATCAAACTAAAAACCATATAATAAAACAATCACTAGAACTTACACATTTCTCATCACACAAAGACACAAATCTCAAAACATCAACTCAAACCTGTTCTATAGTCACTTAGGACATATCTTCACAGCACATGTTTTGCTTCCCTTCTGAGTCATACAAGATCCAACAGCATCAGGTCTCTTTTGACAACACTGTAACACAAAAGAACATTGTTTCAAACAATAATTACTCAAATATCAAATTCGATACCAACATGCAAGCAACCATGAATTCAACCAATTTTCGATCAATACAGATATCAACATTTCTTCACGACAAAGGATTAATCAAGTTATAACAAAACCTAAACGAACATAAAATCCCCAAATTCAAAAAAGTCAATCTAAAGTCTCTCACTTGGAGACTCCTATTGAAGCGGGTTTGACCCAAAAAAAACAAAAGAACCCTAATAGCATAAGTGTTCACTGGAAGCCACGAAAACATCAAATTCAACACCATGATATATAGATCAGATAGATTTCATGGTGATTTTCAAACCTCGATCGGATCATTCTCATGGTAATTTCAAACCATTATCGGATCAATCTCATGGTGATTTTCAAATAAAATAGGCAGATCAAAATGACCCTGGTGACAAAATAAAGCTTTGAGAACTTGAGGGGCATCATCAACGATCGGGTTCACATCAACGATGGGGTTCATGGTTTCATCCGCCATAGTCTCGAAAAAAACACACAAAGACAAACTGAAAACAAAAATCTGATTTTTTTTTTCTTTTTTTGCACCACAAACTAAACAGATGTTAATGGGAAAGATTGGTTTATATGTCTCACAGATTTTAGATAATGAGAATCTGAAAACTACAGATTTCTGTCATTTACACATAGCTACCAGTAGTATTGGGTTGCGGGTTGGATCCGCCCCACCGCGGGTTTGAATAAAAATTTTATTTATAAAATTGACCCGCTTGACCCGCTGCACTGAAAAGTGAAAACTAAGAACCCGCACCCGCCCCGCATTAATCAAGCGGCTCTAGCGGGTAACCCGACAAAATTAAAATAAAAAAATCAACAAAAAATTGATTCTTCTTCGAAAAATCCACAGAAAATCTTAATAAAAAGTCATATTATTATCTCAATGCTTGTGTAACCTGAGAAAATCTTTGCTTTCCCACAAAAAGATTCTTGCCTCTATGTCTATCAATTTGGAAAATCTTTAATCACCCTCAAAAACTGCAGATTAGAGAAAAGAGACAAGGGGCGAAATCTTACATTTGATGAATTGCAGAGAGACAGAAATAGAGTTGACAGTGAAATGAAAGAGAGAGTTTCCGTAAGACTGTACAAGATTTGCCGACTGGCTGAAAAAAGTGAAGAAGAGAAGAATAAAATTAGGGTTATTTAGTCACTCACATAAAACTACACACACTTCCACACTAAAAAAGAAAAACAACACCAATTTAATATGAGAAACAACACACAGATTTGCACTAATAAAGAAAAACGCCACCAATTCAATTTTAAAAACAACACACACTTACAAATTACAAATTCAAAACAACAGACACTTACACACTACAAAATCAAAACAAAACTAATATAATTAAAAACAACACAACACAACTTTGATCCAAGACTGTGAAATGAAGACAACCATTCATTCCTTATATATTGTAACACACTCAAACACATTCTAGCACACAAGAGTCCCAATCCATGAATTAGACTCCTCATACAACTATTATTTGCTTCTCAAAATATCAATCTCAATTATTGATATATAATTTAATTAGATATCAAAGAATCTTCGGGAGGAAAATCTTTTGTTTTCCCTTTCGGATGATTTTTACATTGTTTCCTTTGTATATATTCCACAAGGTGACACTAGAAGCCAAATTCAACAGACGCTTAGACGTAACACACCTCGTTTCTTTAGTGGCCAACGTACTTTTCACTTACCAATTATTCTATTTGAATGTAGATATCTTTGATTTATGTAAAAACTATATATTTAAGACTTACCGAACAAATTATCTCTCAATATTATAAATCATAATTTTAATATTTTGTGTATATTTAAGGAGTTAATGGAATCACTAACAATAAGAAAATTATAGTAACAATAGTATGATGTTAAATTTATATGTTTTAATTAATGTATATTGTATACATATTTTAGATAATGGGTGAATAATTATATAATTATATACGCTATATTTATTATATTTTCTAAATTTTTATTTCATTTAAATTTACTAAAGTATAATTTACTGTAATAATATTTTGAAAATAATAATACATTAAATTAATAAAATATTGCAAAAATTAATCGGTTTAAGAAGCATGAGCCTGTACGCTGTGAGGAAGTCTTGGCAAAGAAATCTAGAACATTTATAACCTTTGTTTTGTTGTTTCTAAGTGTTTAATGACCACAAAATTGTTATTTTTATTATTATTAGTGAGTGGAGTTGGTAGTAAAATAATAGAATTTCCAAAAATGTATGACTAGCTACTTAAAAACAATGTACAGCTTGGCAAAAATGTAAGATCTCATGAGACGGTCATCATCATCTGCATTTTGGAAATATTTTTCTATAATCGATTTATCAATTGGTATTGCAATTATTTTATGATTTCATAAAACTATAAACTCATGTAAAATTTTAAATAATAAAAAAACAAAAATAGAGGTGTACCTTTTGGATTTATGACTTATATTCTAAATTTTATGAATGATTTTTCCACAACAAACCCAAAATATCTTAAGATCTTTATTGATAAAATGAAAAAAAAAATTATATATTTTGGTTAGGATTGTCATAAGTACCATTACCTTTGATTTATATAAAAAAAAATTATAATTCGGCTATTAATCAAATTAGAAATTATTGAATCTATCTTTACATTAAATTTTCATCATATTTATGTCATTTAAAATTTTAATTATTTTATACCAAAATGACTACAAAATTTTTGACTACTTTAAATTAGGGACTCTTACTCACATGGGCTACAAATTATGTAATATGATGGAAACCATCCAAAACTTTTTTTTATTACTGTCATATTTCACCCATATTTTTCATACCCAGCGTGCCCCTGTTACATGTTAATAGAAAAAACGTAATTACAAGGAATGCCATTACTTTCAGAAAAAACGCGCTGCCACATCAGATACCGCTGATGTGTATTAATGAACTCAGCCGCAACATCAAATGACGGCAGAGTTAAGTTATGTTACGGGTGGTTTAAATAAAATGACTGAGTTGTTAGAAAACGGCTGACTTACACGTATAACACATCCAGTGGTTTCGGCTGACTTATTAAAATCTGTCTGAGTTATAGGACATCGGCTGACTTACGAACATAACCCAGCTATACATCATGGCTGATTTATATCCAGATGGTTGAGTTGTCAACATTTCGCTGAGGCATTGTCTGGTTACGACTGAGTTAACTTTGGCTGGTTGGCTGAGTTTTCTCTTCCTAACGGCTGACTTTAGTTATTAATGAAAACTCGGCCAGTTTACGACTGACTTATTAGTGAAAGATTAATTACTACCATAGTATGATTTGACGGCTGACTTACTTACGTCACGGCTGAGTTAAAGTTTTTTGGTCTGAGTTACGACATGAAACGACTGAATTTGGCAGCGGATTTTTCTTTTATTAATTACTGAAATAGCATTCATGTTACGGCTGATTTAATATTTTTTTGATGGCTGTTTTAAGACAATTTATTTACTTGTTCGTTTGGTGGCTGACTTGCACATGACATCAGTGACGTGGATGCATATTTCCACGTCATCATCATCAAGATAAATACGAAACGTCGTCTTCTTACAATCTCATATATGTTGTTCCTTCACTTTGTTCTTTACATCGACAGAGATCCAATTCGTCATCCTCTTCCTCTTTCTTCTTGATTTTCGTTCACCCTTTTCCTATATATGATGGATTCGGTTTCGGTAATGGTAGTCTCGGGTAATTGGGTAAAGAAACACAAATTTGTATTTAACGCCGATCATCGAGGGTCTAGATTTGTGCAGCTAAATGCGACAACAAAGCTAGGCGAGGTTGAAAATTTGGTTCTCGATGACTACGAACTCAATGTGTTGAGCCATCGGGTAAAGCTGAGCTACATGTTATCGAACAAGGCTATGAAAAATATGTCTCCTGGTACTCCACCAATTTATTTATCCAACCATCGGCAGCTGGCATCTTTTCTAAGCCTAGTCAAAGTCGAGAGACTACAACTCTGTGTGGAGTTTACGGATCTGTGCGAAATTAGTCGGGCGGACGGATCGAGAGGGGAGATGAAACGACAAATCAGTCCTGACTCAACATCAGACGGATCGAGAGGGAAGATGAAATGACAAATCAGTCCCGACTCAACATTAGACTCAAGCTTTCATGGTGTATGCATTGATTATAGTGAAAATATCGAAGGACCAGCGCAGATGAAGCTGCCGAAAAATCGAATGTAGCTGATGGAGAAGCAGACGACGAAGAAGAAGATGATGAATTTTCAAGCCGATTTGATGTTTTCGACGATTCCGATGGTGAGTCATCGGATGACGAAAATTTCACTGTATACGGCAAGCCGCTGGAAAAAAACGAGGATTCACCAAATCTGACTCCAAAGAAGAGTCCTCACAAGAGTGAGACGACCAGATCAATAGGGAATTCGGCAGCTGTAACGACCAGCGCAAAAGGGACTTCGGAAGCTTTAAGTTTGCAGATGTCTTCCCTACACCTAGCTGTAGGACAACGATACAGGAGCAAAGACGCGTTGGAGCTTGTAGTAAAACTTCTTTCAGTAAGGGATGGATTTGATTTTAGGGTACCAAAATCAAATAAGAATGTAGTGGTTATCAAGTACTGGTTGGATGATTGTCTTTGGAAAGTTCGTGCATCTACAAAGGATGTTGATGAGCCAGATTTTTATGTTCGTATATACGATTCGGAACACACATGTTATGTGACGGAACGTTCTCGTCGATCGCGACAATCAACATATAAAATTCTGGGAGATCTCTACAGAGACTATCTTTGTGACGTTGGTCCGTCCGTTAAACCTAAAAGCGTCGGAGTACTCATAAATAAGATATTTGGTATAAAGGTAAGAGATTGTATGCGGCCGAGTTATATAGTGTTTTATGGTTGACTTATTGCTGTATTATAGTTACATTATGGCGGATATATTATATATACATATGGCTGACTTATAGTTACTTTATGGTGGAGTTATGTATATATTTCGGCTGATTTATTACTATGCTGGTTTCAACAGATAGATTACTGGAAGTCATATAGGACGCTAAGGCACGCAAGGCTGCTCGATCAGGGGACTCCTGAGAGTAGTTTCCAAGAATTGCCTTCTTATCTATACATGATAAAACGGGCAAATCCTGGTACAGTCGCAAAACTCCAAATTGATGAGTGTTCAAGATTCAGATATGTGTTCCTTTCTTTTGGTGCGAGTGTTGCTGGGTTTGAATTCATGCGCAAAGTTATTGTTGTCGAATGTACGTTTCTACATGGTAGTTACAAAGGGACACTCCTAACAGCGCTAGCTCAAGATGGTAATTTTCAGATTTTTCCGAAAATGATGAGTCTTGGCGGTGGTTTTTTACGCAACTCAAAGTTGTTATTCCTGACGACCGGAATCTTGCTATAATATCGGACAGACATAAGTCAATAGGGAAAGCAATTGGCGAGGTGTATCCGTCGGCTTCTCGTGGAATTTGCTCTTACCATCTGTATAAGAATATTGTGGTGAAATTCAAAGGAAAACATATGTTTCGTCTGGTGAAACAGGCGGCAAGGTGTTTTAGGACTGCTGAGTTCAATGCTGCGTTCAATGAAATTGCAGAGACACATCCTGAACTGCATGGATACCTCCAAAGAGCTGATGTCAAACTGTGGGTGCGTGTTCATTTCCCGGGTAACAGATACAATTTAATGACTTCGAATATAACGGAATCAATGAACAATGCACTGTCAGGTGCTAGAAGTCTTCCCATAGTTCGACTGTTAGAAGCGATTCAGCTTATGATGACTAGATGGTTTGCTGAACGCAGAGAGGATGCAAACTCGCAGCACACAACGCTCTCACGCGGTGTTGAAAAACTGTTACAGGTAACTCAGCTGTAATCATTTACATAAGTCAGACATTATTTTCATAAATCAACCTTAACGTCATTTGTTTATTTTTTCTCTACTAGCGTTGTGTCTCCGCAGCAAGACTTTTGGATGTACAACCGATTGATGCTTCACGTGTAGAGGTCACAAATGGAACTCATACTTTGGTGGAGGTTGTAAATGTGCATACAAATAGCTGCACTTGACGTCGTTTCAACCACGAAAAAATACCATACATCCATGCAATCGCAGCTGCAGAGCATATGGGTGTGTCTCGTATAAGCCTGTGCAGTCCTCACTACACGACTGGCCATTTGGTTAGAGCATACGCTGATCCAATCATGCCTTCAGATACGGCGATACATGTTCTTCAACCTATAATTAACCAACCGTGCCTACCTCCGATTGTTGTAAACCCGCCAGGAAGGCCCAAGAAAATTAGGATTAAATCATCGTTGGAAACTCTATTGGAAATAAACGCCCTAGGAAGCAACACGCATGTTCAAGATGTAATCAAGTTGGGCATAATTCAACGACTTGTTCAGCGTAGTATTGTTGGGATGTTCATGTTGCAATCGTGACATATCATGTCAAAAATGTTATTTTCTTATTAAAACAATAAATATGTATTTTTTTTAAAAAAATAGAAAATAATAAATTCCAAAAAATAATAATTTTCCGTCAAAACTGCAAATCTGCATTATCCTGCAAAAGCTGTAAATTCGGGGTTTTCCACTAAAATCGCAAATCCACATTTTTCCGCAAAAATCGTAAATCCACGTTTTCAATCTAAATCGCAAATTCGTGTTTCCCGCAAAAATCATAGATTCCTATTTTTTTTTGCAAAACCGCAGATTCACATTTTATGCCAAAACCGCTAATATGTATTTTTCTGTCAAAAACGTAAGTCCATGTTTTTCTCACCAAGACTGTGAATCCGTATTTTTCCTGCCAAAACCGCAATCTGCGTTTTCCCGCCAAAACTGCAAATCCGCATTTTCCCGCTAAAACCACAAATCTATGTTTTTCCACGAAAACGAAAAAATCTGTATTTTTCCGCCAAACCATAATTCAGCATTTTTCTTTTAAATCTGTAAATCCATTTTTCGCCAAAATTTTGATATTACAATTATTAAAATTTATATTTTTATTAAAATTATAAATCTAAACTTGATATTTAATTATTTTAATTTTTTTATATTTTGTACTAGTATAACTATAAAAAAAAAATTAATTGAAACATTTTTTTGTCATCAATGATAATTTGCATTCAGATTTTTTGATAATTTCAAAAACAAACAATAGTGCATCCAGATTAAAAAACGAACATGACCTAAACTACGTAATAGTGTTCTTCATTCATCATCTGAGCTCGTATCGTCCGAGACCCCAAATTCATCCCAATCGAACTCTGTCACCTTGATTGCGCCCATCGCCATACCCGCCATATTGTACTCCTCGTCCACCATACGGATCTCTTCGTCGATGTTAAATCCAGGCTTCTTCACTCTCTCTAACATATTTCGTTCCGCTAGCTTCTGGATGAATTTTTTATCCAACTCGTGTGCTTCTTCTCTCTCTCTAATTATGACCTTTATGATATCGATTACCTTTTTCAACATTTGTGTTCCGCTCATCACCTTCACACAATAATCATCTGCAACAGACTTGCTCTTCTTGGAACCAGAACCGGAACCGGATGCGTCCATTTACCACAGTTGATGTATTGTCTGAAACGAAAATAGGTTTGTAAAAGGGTTAGGTGCACGAAAGAGAGAAAAAATCAGAAGTAATTATGTAGAGTGCGAAAAAGTCGCTTCTAGAACGACACGGCGTTTTGGATGCTTCGCTTGGGAAGAGAAAAAATTAAGAACTTTGGAAGTGCATATATTACCTTTTCGTGAATCGTGTTTCCAATTTAGTCAATATTCTCATTATTATTTACTGTAATAATCAATTTTTATTTAATCGGGTTATAATTTTGACAATAATGAAGTTTTGCAAATATATCTTTCTAATATGATTTCAATTTTCTCATATACATCATCGTCAAATGAATTAGTTGTATTTTATTCGGATGCGACGTTTTTATTTTAACATAATTATTAAATATATTTATTTTCATAACTCATCATGTACATTACTTCAATAAACAACCGTCAAGGTCTTATAACTCATCCGGAAGAATTATAACTCATCCGTAATATATACTTTTGACATAAAACAGTCAATAAAACTTCAATATACGAACAAATAACATATAAAGCAAAATAGCCTATAGAAATCCATTGGTGTTTTTATGTTTAAAAAACAAAATTGAAGTAAGAGATATGGTTAAGCAGTGTGATATGAAAATTTGTATGCGACTCATTTATTTACCACGAAAAGGTGTATATGGGTACAGATATATGTAACTTCCATCATGAGTCTATAAGTCTATTCGCTATAATTACTGAGGATTTGCATCGATTTGGGAAAAAGAGAAAATCAATAGCTTTAACCGCCTATAACACTTTCCGTATATCGTATATATAACACTTTGTCACTATTCTCATTAAAATATTTTCAATATTATAATCAATTTTTATTTAATCGGGTTATTATTTTGTTCACGATATGTCAGACCAGAATAATTTGTGGTATTATTGATTTACTCTGCTCCGTTTTACGGTTGCTGAGTTACTCTGTTTTCACGGTTGAGTACTTTTTCTTACGGCCGAGATATTTTTTTAAATTACAACCCATTTTGTTAAGAAACAACATAAACAGAAGAAAGATTGACGTAAAACAAACCCTAAACATAAACATAAACTGCAACCGATGTAAACAAGTTTAACAAACATTGAAACACTAATAGCCAAGAAACAACATTGAATATGTTTCCTTTCCTTTACCAGCTAGTAGGTAAGCAATGCCAATCGTCAGAAAACAAAGCCAGACAAAGCACACTTTCAACCACACTTTGCACTTGTCGATTTCAAGTTTACTGAACTTTACATCATATCGCAGTTCTTGTAAAACAGCACTTACCTCTGACTTAACGTTTGTGATATCATTTACCAACATTTCCAGGTTTGGTAATGCATCTTCAACCTCTTCATACACCGCATCCTCAACCCACTTAAATAAGTGACCCTATTTCATAACACATAAACGAGATTGAATAAAGCAACAATAACACACATAAACATCAAGAACCAAAATAATCTACTTACATTTTTTTTATTTGTCCACGAGTTTGCATCTTTCTTACTTTCGCAACGGAAGAACGGTCTGCCAGGATTGTCTTGAGTTTTCGCTGTAAAAATCGTAACACCTAATCCACACACACACTTTGACGGCAATCCATGGTCACTGAGTACGACTGATGACTCGGAACAAAAACTCATTTTTTAGTTGAGACGAATAGAGAAATCAAAAAAATTAATCGACGAAATTGAGGGTATTTTTTTCTTAGGTTTTGAATTGGGACTTTTTTTTTTGAGTGGGTAGTGAATATTTTTTTGGGGATGAGTCGATTTATTTTTGTCGTTTCTTTGCAGTAAAAGCGTGTATATTGGGAAACACAATCCATCATTATGTGTCTATCCGCATAGTCAATTCAGTAATGATCACGTTTGAACAGTGGTCTGGCTGAGTTATTACCTTAAGTCGGCTGAGTTATTACTCCAAAATAATAATCAATTAAGTTTTATTTTAAATTTTTAAATACAATTCTTATATTCATGTTCATTATACTATTGACAATAGATGTACAGTCATTCACTATCAAGGAAATATCATGAAAAAAAGTATAATTCGTGAAGCTGTCCAAGTAAAGCACAAAAGGGTTTGACAATGTAAGGGTTTATTGTTTAGGGTTAGGATATGTGTTATATCGTTTTGGTGGATAGGTTTGAAAATGCACAAACATGAGGTAACTTAGTGATATTTATCAGGTAAACTTCATAGAAATGGCAATTCTAACTTAGTTTGTACATGAAAGTGTAAAATACTCACATTTACTGAATTTGTGGTTTGCCTGAGTTATCATAACGAGACGGCTGAGTTAACCTTTGTCGAAGGAATCGACTAACATGCGTTATATTGAGAGAATCTGTTGGTCGATATTGTTCACAGAACAAAAGTTCTTATTGGGATTTGTGAAGCGGATCGAGTTTTCGTTTGGGGAATAGGGGAATTTTTTGAATTTTTATTTTCTTTGCAGGAAAAGCGTGTTTATGGGGAACAACAACCCCAAGATCAAGGCCATGTTCGTTTTTTAATCTGGATGTTGCATCTATATCTAGCATCTAGCTGCAACATTCAGATGCAACATCTACATATTGTTCGTTTTTTTAACTAGCATTTACATATGGATGCAGAATTTGGATGCAATATTGTTTTTTTTGAATTTATCAAAAAATCTGAATGCAAATTATCATTTATGACAAAAAAATGTTTCAATTAATTTTTTATTTATTTATAGTTATACTAGTACAAAATATATATATAAAAAATTAAATATCAAGTTTAGATTTAAAATTTTAATAAAAATATAAATTTTAATAATTGTAATATCAAAATTTTGGCGGAAAAACGCAGATTGCGGTTTTGGCAGGACAAATACGGATTTACAGTTTTGGTGACAAAAACATGGATATACGTTTTGACAGAAAAAATACATATTTTCGGTTTTGGCATAAAATGTTAGTCTGCGGTTTTGCAAAAAAATAGGAGTTTATGATTTTGGCGGGAAACGCGAATTTGCGATTTAGATTGAAAAACGTGGATTTACGGTTTTGGCAGAAAATGTGGAGATTTTGGCGGAAAACCCCGAATTTACAGTTTTTGCGGGAAAATGCAGATTTGCAGTTTTGACGGGAAATTATTATTTTTTTGAATTCATTATTACGACTGAGTTACGGAGTTGTTACTATAAGTCAGCAAAAAAAAAGGGTTGAATATTAACTAAAAGCATCGTAACTCAACCTTAATATGTAGTTTTGACTTCAAAAGTTTTACGACTACTTCAATAAATTATAACTCAGCCACAATACTTAAATAAAACAGTCACAAATGGATGTAATATAAGTCAGCCAAAACTATCATAACTCAGACGTAATACTACAGCTACGGTACCAAAATACAACGACCGAATTAAAAAGCAATAAAAACTAGATCTGGGTTAACACAGTAGTAATCCGCAGATCAGTACCCCAATTTCTCCCAGTTCATCTCTGTCACCTTGAAAGCTTCCTTCTCCCTACCCGCCAACTTCACCTCCTCACGCGACAGACGGATCTCTTCGTTCAGGTTTAATCCACGTTCATCCAACGTCTCTAACAGATCAAGTTCCGCTAGCTTCTCATGGTATATGATATCTAACCGGTGTGCTTCTTCTCTCTCCCTCATTGTTGATTTCACCATATTGATTATCGCTTTGAACCTTGTCTCTCGTTCAAACATCGCCACCCTCGCATCATGTTCACCATACTTGCTCTTCTTGACCTAAAAGGCGTTAATGGATTCTATGACCTAAAGAGAAACCTTAAACTCTAAAAGACCTAATAAATTCTTTGACCTAAAAGCAATTTTAAACCCTAAAAAGCCTTAATAACTTCATTGAACTTATAAGTTTTAGAAAGAGATAAAATGATTTACCTTTTGTAAGCGAAGTACCTATGTAATTTTGGTTTCTACTCGGGGCTAAACGCAAACCACCTTTCATGAGGACATACGTCAGTCCAGCTCCCTATATCTACACATAAACAAAGGAAAGAGATAAAAATTACTATATATTATTCGTTAAGATAAACAACCTCTTTGTATGTTTTCCACACCTTGAAGGAAAAGTCTTGGTTCTTCATCGGTATACTTCAACTTCCTGAGAATCAGACCATCGTCGTCCACATCGATCGGCATGGTTCTAAGAGCATCATCATAATCTAAACTCCCTGCAGAAACAATTAGAACAACAATAAGCCTCGAAACATAGATCATTGTTATAAAGAATCAATCACAGGAGTTTAGATTTTACTTTTCATTTCTAACGCGTTTTCTTTTTCGATAGAAACTTGTTCAGATTCAGGTTCCATTTGCTACATAATGGCAATCTTCTGTTTACTTTTCAGTGTAACCCCCATTATTCTCTTCTTCACCTTTGGCAAATTTGTCTTCTAAATCCTGAGCCAGTTGTTTCTGCTACACCTGAGAGGTTTTAGAATGAATCAAGTGTTGTCAAACTGTAAAGATCTAGGTAGATTTTATCATTACCTTAGTTATTGCTGCATTCAACCTTTCTCTAGCTTTCTTTTTCTTAGCAAAAGATTCAGGGTTTATAATAAACTCCCTCAGATCCCTGAAAGATTTTTGACAACATGTTGACCCTCAAGCACCAGAAAAAATGAAAAAGTAAGAGAACAATTGATTCAGTATATAAACGAATATCACTATAAATTACCTTGTGCCAAGAGTTTCATCGCATAAGAAGTTTAAAAGCCTAATTCTTTTCGATGAATCCATCTCCTCATACGCATCAATCCCTCTCTCAAACATATCAGGAGGGAAGTCATCAAGTTCAACTTCTGATCCCGCAAAACAGTTTCCAAGAAAAGTTAACCAGCTATCATCAGTTGCACTCAGACAATTCGATCTACATTATTTCAAAAAAAAAAAAAAAAATCAGTAAAATATAATGCATCATCCATCAGAGAAAAGAATCAGATCTTCTGAAGAAAAACAATCCTTACGTTTCTCCTCTGTCTACAAATATCAGAGTCAGTAACTGGATTATCGTCTGAATCAGCGTAGAATGTTCTTGGGTCCTTGTGCTTTTCCCAGATAACAACTCACGTACAACAAGTTGAGCTTGTCCTTCCCTTAAACTAACAGCCTATTCAAAACGGCATATATATAAACCAGAGAGGAGCCATTAGCCATTAGTATGATGATGATACCTTTCCAAAAGTCGAACAGAACTTCAATAGCTGAAGCAGATGTGCAACATCTCCAGGGGGTAAGTCAATGCCAGAGACAGTGATTGACTCAGTTCCCTCAGGTAACTTAACCTCTTTAATCTGACGCTTCTTTCTCTCCTTGGGAACGGGTTTCGTTTTCGGGATCTTGCTCTTTCTCTCTACAGCATTCTCCTGGCTGCAACTGGCACCTACGTCATTCCCTTCAACAGCGTTCACCTTGCTGCAACTCGCACCAACATCATTCCCTTCAACAGTGTTCACCTTGCTGCAACTGGCACTTACATCACTCGGTACAACAGCGTTCACCTCGCTGCAACTGCACCTATAT
>FNXX01000373.1:0-13347 GCA_900108845.1 Iljinskaea planisiliqua | reverse complement strand
AAATCAGGTTTTCGGGATTACAACCTGTCTGATGGACTGTCGGGATGGACTGACGGGGCGAAAAATCAGGTTTTCGCGATGAAAACCTGTTTTATGGACTGTCGGGATGGACTGACGGGGAGAAAATCACGTTTTCGGGATGACACCTGTCTGATGGACTGTCGGGATGGACTGACGGGGCGAAAATCAGGTTTCGGGATGAACCTGTCTGATGGATTGTCGGGATGGACTGGGTTGGACGAAAATCCGGTTTTCGCGATGAAAATCTGTCTGATGGACTGTTGGGAACAACTGACGGGGCAAAAATCAGGTATTCGAGATGACAACCTGTCTGATGGACTGGGTGGACGAAAATCAGGTTTTCGCGATGAAAACCTTTCTGATGGACGTCGGGATGGACTGACGGGGCGAAAATCAGGTTTTCGATGAAAACCTGTCTGATGGACTGGGTGGACGAAAATCGAGTTTTCGCGATGAAAACCTGTCTGATGGACTGTCGAGATGGACTGACGGGCGAAAATCAGGTTTTCCCCGATGAAAACCTGTCTGATGAACTGTCGGATGGACTGATGGGGCGAAAATCAGGTTTTCCCCGATGAAAACCTTTTTTGATGGACTGTCGGGATGGACTGACGGTGCAAAATCAGGTTTTCGCGATGAAAACCTGTCTGATGGACTGTCGGGATGGACTGGGTGGACGAAAATCAGGTTTTCAACGATGAAAATCTGTCTGATGGACCTGTCTGGATCAACTGACGGGCAGAAAATCAGGTTTTCGCGATGAAAATCTGTCTGATGGATACTTCGGATGTATTGTCGGGGCGAAAATCGGGTTTTCGGGATGAAAACCTGTCTGATGGACTGGGTGGACGCGAATATCAGGTTTTTGCGATGAAAACCTGTCTGATGGACTGTCAGATGGACAGGGTGGACGAAAATCAGGTTTTCGCGATGAAAACCTGTCTGATGAACAGTCGGGATGGACTGACGGGGGAAAATCAGGTTTTCCCTGATGAAACCTGTCTGATGGGCTTTCGGGGCGAAAATATAGGTTTTCCCGATGAAAACCTCTCTGATAGACTGTCGGGATGGAATGATGGGGCGAAAGTCAGGTTTTCCCCGATGAAAAACCTGTCTGATGGACCGTCGGGAATGGACTGACGGTACAAAAATCAGGTTTTCGCGATGAAACCTATCTGATGGACTGCCGGGATGGACTTGGTGGATGAAAATCAGGTTTCGCGATGAAAACCTGTTTGATGGACTGTCGGGATGGACTGACGGGTGAAAATCACATTTTCGGATGACAACCTGTTGAATGGACTGTCGGAGATGGACTGACGGGGAAAATCAGGCTTTTCGGGATGACAACCCTGTCTGATGGACTGTCGGGATGGACTGACGGGGACGAAAATCAGGTTTTCGGGACATGTCTGAAATGTCGTGTCGATGGACTGTCGGGGTCAGGATAAAACTGAACGGTGGCGAAATAGCAGGTTTTCGGGATGACAACCTGTCTGATGGACTGGTGTGGACGAAAATCAGGTTTTCGCGATTAAAACCTGTCTATGGACTGTCGGGATGGACTGACGGGGAGAAAATCAGGTTTTCGGGATTACAACCTGTCTGATGGACTGTCGGGTGGACTGACGGGGCGAAAATAAGGTTTCGCGATGAACAGCCTGTTTTAATGGACTGTCGGGATGGACTGACGGGGAAGAAAATCACGGTTTTGTCGGGATGACAAACCTGTCTGATGGACTGTCGGGATGGACTGACGGGGCGAAAATCAGGTTTCGGGATGAACCCCTGTCTGATGGATTGTCGGGATGGACTGGGTGGACGAAAATCCGGTTTTCGCGATGAAAATCTGTCTGATGGACTGTTGGGAACAACTGACGGGGCAAAAATCAGGTATTCGAGATGACAACCTGTCTGATGGACTGGGTGGACGAAAATCAGGTTTTCGCGATGAAAACCTTTCTGATGGACAGTCGGGATGGACTGACGGGGCGAAAATCAGGTTTTCGATGAAAACCTGTCTGATGGACTGGGTGGACGAAAATCGAGTTTTCGCGATGAAAACCTGTCTGATGGACTGTCGAGATGGACTGACGGGCGAAAATCAGGTTTTCCCCGATGAAAACCTGTCTGATGAACTGTCGGGATGGACTGATGGGGCGAAAATCAGGTTTTCCCCGATGAAAACCTTTTTGATGGACTGTCGGGATGGACTGACGTGCAAAAATCAGGTTTTCGCGATGAAAACCTGTCTGATGGACTGTCGGGATGGACTGGGTGGACGAAAATCAGGTTTTCACGATGAAAATCTGTCTGATGGACTGTCTGGATCAACTGACGGGCGAAAATCAGGTTTCGCGATGAAAATCTGTCTGATGGACTATCGGGATGTATTGTCGGGGCGAAAATCGGGTTTTCGGGATGAAAACCTGTCTGATGGACTGGGTGGACGAATATCAGGTTTTTGCGATGAAAACCTGTCTGATGGACTGTCAGATGGACAGGGTGGACGAAAATCAGGTTTTCGCGATGAAAACCTGTCTGATGAACAGTCGGGATGGACTGACGGGGGGAAAATCAGGTTTTCCCTGATGAAAACCTGTCTGATGGGCTTTCGGGGCGAAAATGAGGTTTTCCCCGATGAAAACCTCTCTGATAGACTGTCGGGATGGAATGATGGGGCGAAAATCAGGTTTTCCCCGATGAAAACCTGTCTGATGGACTGTCGGGATGACTGACGGTACAAAAATCAGGTTTTCGCGATGAAAACCTATCTGATGGACTGCCGGGATGGACTTGGTGGATGAAAATCAGGTTTTCACGATGAAAATCTGTCTGATGGACTGTCTGAATCAACTGACGGGGCGAAAATCAGGTTTTCGAGATGACAACCTGTCTGATGGACAGGGTGGATGAAAATCAGGTTTTCGTGATGAAGACCTGTTTGATGGACTGTCGGGATGGACTGACGGGGTGAAAATCACATTTTCGGGATGACAACCTGTCTGATGGACTGTCGGGATGGACTGACGGGGCGAAAATCAGGCTTTCGGGATGAACACCTGTCTGATGGAATGTCGGGATGGACTGGGTGGACGAAAATCAGGTTTTCGACATGAAAATCTGTCAGATGGACTGTCGGGATAAACTGACGGTGCGAAAATCAGGTTTTCGGGATGACAACCTGTCTGATGGACTGGGTGGACGAAAATCAGGTTTTCGCGATTAAAACCTGTCTAATGGACTGTCGGGATGGACTGACGGGGAGAAAATCAGGTTTTCGGGATTACAACCTGTCTGATGGACTGTCGGGATGGACTGACGGGGCGAAAATCAGGTTTTCCGATGAAAACCTTTGTTTTATGGACTGTCGTGGACTGACGGGGAGAAAATCACGTTTTCGGGATGACAACCTGTCCTGATGAACTGTCGGGATGGACTGACGGGGCGAAAATCAGGTTTCGGGATGAACCCCTGTCTGATGGATTGTCGGGATGGACTGGGTGGACGAAAATCCGGTTTCGCGATGAAAATCTGTCTGATGGAGCTGTTGGAACAACTGACGGGGCAAAAATCAGGTATTCGAGATGACAACCTGTCTGATGGACTGGGTGACGAAAATCAGGTTTTCGCGATGAAAACCTTTCTGATGGACAGTCGGGATGGACTGACGGGGCGAAAATCAGGTTTTCGATGAAAACCTGTCTGATGGACTGGGTGGACGAAAATCGAGTTTTCGCGATGAAAACCTGTCTGATGGACTGTCGAGATGGACTGACGGGCGAAAATCAGGTTTCCCCGATGAAAACCTGTCTGATGAACTGTCGGGATGTACTGATGGGGCGAAAATCAGGTTTTCCCCGATGAAAACCTTTTTGATGGACTGTCGGGATGGACTGACGATGCAAAAATCAGGTTTTCGCGATGAAAACCTGTCTGATGGACTGTCGGGATGGACTGGGTGGACGAAAATCAGGTTTTCACGATGAAAATCTGTCTGATGGACTGTCTGGATCAACTGACGGGCGAAAATCAGGTTTTCGCGTTGAAAATCTGTCTGATGGACTGTCGGGATGGACTGACGGGGCGAATATCATATTTTCGCGATGAAAACCTGTCTGATGGACAGTCGGGATGGACTGACGGGGCGAAAATCAGGTTTTCGATGAAAACCTGTCTGATGGACTGGGTGGACGAAAATCAGGTTTTCGCGATAAAAACCTGTCTAATGGACTGTCGGGATGGACTGACGGGGTGAAAATCAGGTTTTCAGGATGACAACCTGTCTGATGGACTGTCGGGATGGACTGATGGGGCGAAAATAAAGTTTTCGGGATGGAAACCTGTTTGATGGACTGGGTAGACGAAAATCAGGATTTCGCGATGAAAATATGTCTGATGGACTGTCGGGATCAACTGACGGGGCGAAAATCAGGTTATCGGGATGACAACCTGTCTGATGGACAGGGTGGACGAAAATCAGGTTTTCTCGATGAAAACCTGTCTAATGGATTGTCAGGATGGACTGACGGGGCGAATATCAGGTTTTCGGGATGACAACCTGTCTGATGGATTGTCGGGATGGATTGACGGGGCGGATATCAGGTTTTCGCGACGAAAACCTGTTTGATGGATTGTTGGGATAGACTGAAGGGGCGAAAATCACGTTTTTGGGATGAATACCTGTCTGATGGACTGTCGGGATGGACTGAAAGGGCGAAATTCAGGTTTTCGGGATGAACACCTGTCTGATGGACTGTCGGGATGGACTGGGTGGACGAAAATCTGGTTTTCGCGATGAAAATCTGTCTGATGGACTGTCGGGATCAACTGACGGGCCGAAAATCAGGTTTTCGGGATGACAACCTGTCTGATGGACTGGGTGGACGAAAATCAGGTTTTCGGGATGAAAACCTGTCTAATGGCTTGTCGGGATGGACTGACGGGGCGAAAATCAGGTTTTCTGGATGACAACCTGTCTGATGGACTGTCGGGATGGACTGACGGGGCGAAAATCAGGTTTTCACGATGAAAACCTGTTTGATGGACTGTCGGGATGGACTAACGGGGCGAAAATCACGTTTTCGGGATGAAAATCTGTCTGATGGATTGTCGGGATAGACTGAAGGGGGGAAAATCAGGTTTTCGGGATGAACACCTGTCTGATGGACTGTCGGGATGAACTGGGTAGACGAAAATCAGGTTTTCGCGATGAAAATCTGTCTGATGGACTGTTGGGAACAACTGACGGGGCAAAAATCAGGTATTCGAGATGACAACCTGTCTGATGGACTGGGTGGACGAAAATCAGGTTTTCGCGATGAAAACCTTTCTGATGGACAGTCGGGATGGACTGACGGGGCGAAAATCAAGTTTTCGATGAAAACCTGTCTGATGGACTGGGTGGACGAAAATCGAGTTTTCGCGATGAAAACCTGTCTGATGGACTGTCGAGATGGACTGACGGGCGAAAATCAGGTTTTCCCCGATGAAAACCTGTCTGATGAACTGTCGGGATGGACTGATGGGGCGAAAATCAGGTTTTTCCCCGATGAAAACCTTTTTGATGGACTGTCGGGATGGACTGACGGTGGAAAAATCAGGTTTTCGTGATGAAAACCTGTCTGATGGACTGTCGGGATGGACTGGGTGGACGAAAATCAGGTTTTCACGATGAAAATCTGTCTGATGGACTGTCTGGATCAACTGACGGGCGAAAATCAGGTTTTCGCGATGAAAATCTGTCTGATGGACTATCGGGATGTATTGTCGGGGCGAAAATCGGGTTTTCGGGATGAAAACCTGTCTGATGGACTGGGTGGACGAATATCAGGTTTTTGCGATGAAAACCTGTCTGATGGACTGTCAGATGGACAGGGTGGACGAAAATCAGGTTTTCGCGATGAAAACCTGTCTGATGAACAGTCGGGATGGACTGACGGGGGGAAAATCAGGTTTTCCCTGATGAAAACCTCTCTGATAGACTGTCGGGATGGAATGATGGGGCGAAAATCAGGTTTTCCCCGATGAAAACCTGTCTGATGGACAGTCGGGATAGACTGACGGGGCAAAAAATCAGGTTTTCGGGATGCTAACCTGTCTGATGGACTGTCGGGATGGACTTAGGGGGTGAAAATTAGGGTTTCCCCGATCAAAACCTGTCTGCTGGACCGTCGGGACGGACTGACGGTGCGAAAATCACGTTTTCCCTGATGAAAACCTGTATGATGGACGGTCGGGATGGACTGGGTGGACGAAAATCAGGTTTTCGCGATGAAAATCTGTCTGATGGACTGTCGAAATCATCTGACGGGGTGAAAATCAGGTTTTCGGGATGAATACCTGTCTGTTGGACTGTCCGGATGGACAGGGTGGACGAAAATCAGGTTTTCGCGATGAAAACATGTCTGATGAACCGTCGGGATGGACTGACGGGGTGAAAATCAGGTTTTCCCGGATGAAAACCTGTCTGAAGGACTGTCAGGATGGACTGACGGGGCGAAAATGAGGTTTTCACCGATGAAAACATCTCTTATGGACTGTCGGGATGGACTGATGGGGCGAAAATCAGGTTTTCCCCGATGAAAACCTATCTGATGGACCGTCGGGATGGACTGACGGTGCAAAAATCAGGTTTTCGCGATGAAAACCTATCTGATGGACTGTCGGGATGGACTTGGTGGATGAAAATCAGGTTTTCACGATGAAAATCTGTCTGATGGACTGTCTGAATCAACTGACGGGGCGAAAATCAGGTTTTCAAGATGACAACCTGTCTGATGGACAGGGTGGACGAAAATCAGGTTTTCGCGATGAAGACCTGTTTGATGGACTGTCAGGATGGACTGACGGGGTGAAAATCACGTTTTCGGGATGACAACATGTCTGATGGACTGTCGGGATGGACTGATGGGGCGAAAATCAGGCTTTCGGGATGAACACCTGTCTGATGGACTGTCGGGATGGACTGGGTGGACGAAAATAAGGTTTTCGCGATGAAAATCTGTCTGATGGACTGTCGGGATCAACTGACGGTGCGAAAATCAGGTTTTCGAGATGACAACTTGTCTGATGGACTGGGTGGACGAAAATCAGGTTTTCGCGATTAAAACCTGTCTAATGGACTGTCGGGATGGACTGACGGGGAGAAAATCAGGTTTTCGGGATTACAACCTGTCTGATGGACTGTCGGGATGGACTGACTGGGCAAAAATCAGGTTTTCGCGATGAAAACCTGTTTTATGGACTGTCGGGATGGACTGACGGGGCGAAAATCACGTTTTTGGGATGATAACCTGCCTGATGGACTGTCGGGATGGACTGACGGGGCGAAAATCAGTTTTTCGGGATGAACCCCTGTCTGATGGATTGTCGGGATGGACTGGGTGGACGAAAATCCGGTTTTCGCGATGAAAATCTCTTTGATGGACTGTTGGGATCAACTGACGGGGCAAAAATCAGTTTTTCGGGATGACAACCTGTCTGATGGACTGGGTGGACGAAAATCAGTTTTTCGCGATGAAAACCTGTCTAATGGACTATCGGGATTGACTGACGGGGCGAAAATCAGGTTTTCAGGATGACAACCTGTCTGATGGACTGTCGGGATGGACTGACGGGGCGAAAATCAAGTTTTCTCGATGAAAACCTGTTTGATGGACTGTCGGGATGGACTGGGTGGACAAAAATCAGGTTTTCGCGATGAAAATCTGTCTGATGGACTGTCGGGATGGACTGACGGGGCGAATATCATGTTTTCGCGATGAAAAGCTGTCTGATGGACTGGGTGGACATAAATCAGGTTTTCGGAAGGACAACCTGTCTGATGGACTGTCGGGATGGACTGACGGGGCAAAAATCAGGTTTTTGCGAGGAAAACCTGTTTGATGGACTGTCGGGATGGACTGATGGGGCGAATATCATGTCTGATGGACTGGGTGGACGAAAATCGAGTTTTCGCGATGAAAACCAGTCTGATGGACTGTCGGGATGGACTGACGGGCCGAAACTCAGGTTTTCCCCTAAGAAAACATGTCAAATGGACAGTCGGGATAGACTGACGGGGCAAAAAATCAGGTTTTCGGGATGCTAACCTGTCTGATGGACTGTCTGGATGGACTTAGGGGGCGAAAATCAGGTTTTCGCGATGAAAACCTGTCTAATGGACCGTCGGGACGGACTGACGGTGCGAAAATCAGGTTTTCGGGATGACAACCTGTCTGATGGACTGTCGGATGGACTGACGGGGGCGAAAATTAAGTTTTCTCGATGAAAACCTGTTTGATGGTTCGTCGGGATGGACTGGGTGGACAAAAATCAGGTTTTCGCGATGAAAATCTGTCTGATGGACTGTCGGGATGGACTGACGGGGCGAATATCATGTTTTCGCGATGAAAAGCTGTCTGATGGACTGGTGGACATAAATCAGGTTTTCGGAAGGACAACCTGTCTGATGGACTGTCGGGATGGACTGACGGGGCAAAAATCAGGTTTTTGCGTGGAAAACCTGTTTGATGGACTGTCGGGATGGACTGATGGGGCGAATATCATGTCTGATGGACTGGGTGGACGAAAATCGAGTTTTCGCGATGAAAACCAGTCTGATGGACTGTCGGGATGGACTGACGGGTCGAAACTCAGGTTTTCCCCGAAGAAAACATGTCTAATGGACAGTCGGGATAGACTGACGGGGCAAAAAATCAGGTTTTCGGGATGCTAACCTGTCTGATGGACTGTCGGGATGGACTTAGGGGTGAAAATTAGGGTTTCCCCGATCAAAACCTGTCTGTTGGACCGTCGGGACGGACTGACGGTGCGAAAATCACGTTTTCCCCGATGAAATCCTGTATGATGGACGGTCGGGATGGACTGGGTGGACGAAAATCAGGTTTTCGCGATGAAAAATCTGTCTGATGGACTGTCGAATCATCTGACGGGGTGAAAATCAGGTTTTCGGGATGAATACCTGTCTGTTGGACTGTCCGGATGGACAGGGTGGACGAAAATCAGGTTTTCGCGATGAAAACATGTCTGATGAACCGTCGGGATGGACTGGCGGGGCGAAAATCAGGTTTTCCCGGATGAAAACCTGTCTGAAGGACTGTCAGGATGGACTGACGGGGCAAAAATGGGGTTTTCACCGATGAAAACATCTCTTATGGACTGTCGGGATGGACTGATGGGGCGAAAATCAGGTTTTCCCCGATGAAAACCTTTTTGATGGACTGTCGGGATGGACTGACAGTGCAAAAATCAGGTTTTCGCGATGAAAACCTGTCTGATGGACTGTCGGGATGGACTGGGTGGACGAAAATCAGGTTTTCACGATGAAAATCTGTCTGATGGACTATCTGGATCAACTGACGGGGCGAAAATCAGGTTTTCGAGATAACAACCTATCTGATGGACTGGGTGGACGAAAATCAGGTTTACGCGATGAAAACCTGTCTAATGGACTGTCGGGATGGACTGACGGGGCGAAAATCAGGTTTTCAGGATGACAACCTGTCTGATGGACTGTCGGATGGACTGACGGAACGAAAATCAGGTTTTCGCGATGAAAACCTGTTTGATGGACTGTCGGGATGGACTGACGGGGCGAAAATCACGTTATCGGGATGACAACCTGTCTGATGGACTGTCGGGATGGACTGACGGGGCGAAAATCAGGTTTTTGGGATGAACACCTGTCTGACGAACTGTCGGGATGGACTTGGTGGACGAAAATCAGGTTTTCGCGATGAAAATCTGTCTGATGGACTGTCGGGATCAACTGACGGGGCGAAAATCAGGTTTTCGGGATGACAACCTGTCTGATTGAATGGGTGGACGGAAATTAATCAGGTTTTCGGGATGACAACCTGTCTGATGGACTGTCGGGATGGACTAACGGGGCGAAAATCAAGTTTTCAGGATGAAAACCTGTTTGAATGACTGTCGGGAATGACTGTCGGGATGGACTGACGGGGCGAAAATCACGTTTTCGGGATGACAACCAGTCTGATGGACTGTCGGGATGGACTGACGGGGCGAAAATCAGGTTTTCGGGATGAACCCCTGTCTGATGGACTGTCGGGATGGACTGGGTGGACGAAAATCAGGTTTTCGCGATGAAAATCTGTCTGATGGTTTGTTGTGATCAACTGACAAGGCGAAAATCAGGTTTTCGGGATGACAATCTGTCTGATGGACTGGGTGGACGAAAATCAGGGTTTCGTGATGAAAACCTGTCTAATGGACTGTCGGGATGGACTGACGGGGCGAAAATCAGGTTTTACCAGATGAAAACCTGTCTGATGGACTATCGGGATGTATTGTCGGGGCGAAAATCGGGTTTTCGGGATGAAAACCTGTCGGATCGACTGTCCGGATGGACTGGGTGGACGAATATCAGGTTTTCGCGATGAAAACCTGTCTGATGGATCGTCAGATGGACAGGGTGGACGAAAATCAGGTTTTCCCGATGAAAACCTGTCTGATGAACCGTCGGGGGGAAAATCAGGTTTTCCCCGATGAAAACCTGTCTGATGGACTGTCGGGGCGAAAATGAGGTTTTCCCCAATGAAAACCTCCCTGATAGACTGTCGGGATGGAATGATGGGGCGAAAATCAGGTTTTCCCCGATGAAAACCTGTCTGATGGACCGTCGGGATGGACTGATGGTGCAAAAATCAGATTTTCGCGATGAAAACCTATCTGATGGACTGTCGGGATGGACTTGGTGGATGAAAATCAGGTTTTCACGATGAAAATCAGGTTTTCACGATGAAAATCTGTCTGATGGACTGTCTGAATCAACTGACGGGGCGAAAATCAGGTTTTCGAGATGACAACCTGTCTGATGGACAGGGTGGACGAAAATCAGGTTTTCGCGATGAAGACCTGTTTGATGGACTGTCAGGATGGACTGACGGGGTGAAAATCACGTTTTCGAGATGACAACATGTCTGATGGACTGTTGGGATGGACTGATGGGGCGAAAATCAGGCTTTCGGGATGAACACATGTCTGATGGACTGTCGGGATGGACTGGGTGGACGAAAATAAGGTTTTCGCGATTAAAATCTGTCTGATGGACTGTCGGGATCAACTGACGGTGCGAAAATCAGGTTTTCGAGATGACAACTTGTCTGATGGACTGGGTGGACGAAAATCAGGTTTTCGCGATTAAAACCTGTCTAATGGACTGTCGGGATGGACTGACGGGGAGAAAATCAGGTTTTCGGGATTACAACCTGTTTGATGGACTGTCGGGATGGACTGACTGGGCAAAAATAGGTTTTCGCGATGAAAACCTGTTTTATGGACTGTCGGGATGGACTGACGGGGCGAAAATCACGTTTTCGGGATGACAACCTGCCTGATGGACTGTCGGGATGGACTGACGGGGCGAAAATCAGTTTTTGGGATGAACCCCTGTCTGATGGATTGTCGGGATGGACTGGGTGGACGAAAATCCGGTTTCGCGATGAAAAATCTCTTTGATGGACTGTTGGGATCAACTGACGGGGCAAAAATCAGTTTTTCGGGATGACAACCTGTCTGATGACTGGTGAAAATAGGTTTCGAGAAACCTGTTAATGGACTTGGATTGACTGACGGGGCGAAAATCAGGTTTTCGGGATGACAACCTGTCTGATGGACTGTCGGGATGGACTGACGGGGCGAAAATCAAGTTTTCTCGATGAAAACCTGTTGATGGACTGTCGGGATGGACTGGGTGGACAAAAATCAGGTTTTCGCAATGAAAATCTGTCTGATGGACTGTCGGGATGGACTGCCGGGCGAATATCATGTTTTCGCGATGAAAAGCTGTCTGATGGACTGGGTGGACATAAATCAGGTTTTCGGAAGGACAACCTGTCTGATGGACTGTCGGGATGGACTGACGGGGCAAAAATCAGGTTTTTGCGAGGAAAACCTGTTTGATGGACTGTCGGGATGGACTGATGGGGCGAATATCATGTCTGATGGACTGGGTGGACGAAAATCGAGTTTTCGCGATGAAAACCAGTCTGATGGACTGTCGGGATGGACTGACGGGCCGAAACTCAGGTTTTCCCCGAAGAAAACATGTCAAATGGACAGTCGGGATAGACTGACGGGGCAAAAAATCAGGTTTTCGGGATGCTAACCTGTCTGATGGACTGTCGGGATGGACTTAGGGGGCGAAAATCAGGTTTTCGCGATGAAAACCTGTCTAATGGACCGTCGGGACGGACTGACGGTGCGAAAATCAGGTTTTCGGGATGACAACCTGTCTGATGGACTGTCGGGATGGACTGACGGGGCGAAAATTAAGTTTTCTCGATGAAAACCTGTTTGATGGACTGTCGGGATGGACTGGGTGGACAAAAATCAGGTTTTCGCGATGAAAATCTGTCTGATGGACTGTCGGGATGGACTGACGGGGCGAATATCATGTTTTCGCGATGAAAAGCTGTCTGATGGACTGGGTGGACATAAATCAGGTTTTCGGAAGGACAACCTGTCTGATGGACTGTCGGGAAGGACTGACGGGGCAAAAATCAGGTTTTTGTGAGGAAAACCTGTTTGATGGACTGTCGGGATGGACTGATGGGGCGAATATCATGTCTGATGGACTGGGTGGACGAAAATCGAGTTTTCGCGATGAAAACCAGTCTGATGGACTGTCGGGATGGACTGACGGGTCGAAACTCAGATTTTCCCCGAAGAAAACATGTCTAATGGACAGTCGGGATAGACTGACGGGGCAAAAAATCAGGTTTTCGGGATGCTAACCTGTCTGATGGACTGTCGGGATGGACTTAGGGGGTGAAAATTAGGGTTTCCCCGATCAAAACCTGTCTGCTGGACCGTCGGGACGGACTGACGGTGCGAAAATCACGTTTTCCCCGATGAAAACCTGTATGATGGACGGTCGGGATGGACTGGGTGGACGAAAATCAGGTTTTCGCGATGAAAATCGGTCTGATGGACTGTCAGAATCATCTGACGGGGTGAAAATCAGGCTTTCGGGATGAATACCTGTCTGTTGGACTGTCCGGATGGACAGGGTGGACGAAAATCAGGTTTTCGCGATGAAACATGTCTGATGAACCGTCGGGATGGACTGGCGGGGCGAAAATCAGGTTTTCCCGGATGAAAACCTGTCTGAAGGACTGTCAGGATGGACTGACGGGGCAAAAATGGGGTTTTCACCGATGAAAACATCTCTTATGGACTGTCGGGATGGACTGATGGGGCGAAAATCAGGTTTTCCCCGATGAAAACCTTTTTGATGGACTGTCGGGATGGACTGACAGTGCAAAAATCAGGTTTTCGCGATGAAAACCTGTCTGATGA
>FNXX01000366.1:0-13728 GCA_900108845.1 Iljinskaea planisiliqua | reverse complement strand
AATAAGCATTGTGGGCACCGAAGTGAGAGAATGAGAAGCATAAATATATTGTTTCTCATTCATTGGGAGACACCGTTAATAACCTAAATCCAATAGGCCAAAAAGGTGGAATCTGTAACTAAAATGAGTTCATAAAGATCATAAAAAGGGAACATCAAGTCCCCAAATGCATAAAATACAAAAAAAAAGTAAAAGAATGTCATCATAACAATGAATCCACTAAAAATAAGCATTGTGGGACACCTAAATGAGTAATGTGAAGCATAAATATATTGTTTCTCATTCATTGGAGACACACCGTTAAAACCTAAATCCAATAGGCCAAAAAGTGGAATCTGAACTAAACTGAGTCTCATAAAGATCATAAATGGAACATCAAGTCCCAAATTCAAAAAAACATAATTTAAAGAGTATTTGGTCATAACAATTAATACCACTGAAATATGCATTGTGAGACACCTAAATGACAATGAGAAGCATAAATACCTTGTTTCTCATTCATTGGAAGAAACCGTTAATAACCTAAATCAATAGCCAAAAAGTGGAATCTGTAACTAAACTGAGTCTCATAAAGATCATATAAAGGAACATCATGTCCCCAAATTGCATAAAATACAATTTAAAAAAGTACGAATTGTCATCATAACAATGATGCCACTAAAATAAGCATTGTGGACACCTAAATGAGTAATGAAGAATAAATATATTGTTTCTCATTCATTGAGACACCGTTAATAACCTAAATCCAATAGACCAAAGTGGAATCTGGAACTAAAAAGAGTCTCATAAAGATCATAAAAGGAACATCAAGTCCCCAAATGCATAAAATTACAATTTAAAAAAGTAAGAATTGTCATCATAACAATGAATCCCACTAAAAATAAGCATTGTGGGACACCAAATGAGTAATGAGAAGCATAAATATATTGTTTTTCATTCATTGGGAGACACCGTTAATAACCTAAATCCAATGGCGAAAAAGTGTAGAATCTGTAACTAAAATGAGTCTCATAAAGATCATAAAAGGAACATCAAGTCCCCAAATGCATAAAATACAATTTAAAAAAAGTAAGAAATTGTCATCATAACAATGAATCCCACTAAAAATAAGCATTGTGGGACAACCTAAAACGAGTAATGTGAAGCATAAATATATTGTTTCTTCATTCATTGGGAGACACCGTTAATAACCTAAATCCAATAGGCCAAAAAGTGGAATCTGTAACTAAACTGAGTCTCATAAAGATCATAAATGGAACATGTTCAAAAAAAAAAACATAATTTTAAAGAGTATGAATGGTCATAACAATTAATATATATGCATGTGTGAGACACCTAAATGAACAATGAGAAGCATAAATACCTTGTTTCTCATTCATTGGAAGAGACACCGTTAATAACCTAAATCCAATAGGCCAAAAAGTGGAATCTTAACTAAAACTGAGTCTCATAAAGATCATAAAAAGGAACATCAAGTTCCCAAATTCAAAAAAAAACATAATTTTAAAGAGTATGAATGGTCATAACAATGAATACCACTAGAATATGCATTGTGGAGACACCTAAATGAACAATGAGAAGCATAAATACCTTGTTTCTCATTCATTGGGAGCCACCGTTAATCAACTAAATCCAATATACCAGAAAGTGAATCTGGAACTGAAACGAGTTAATGACGATAGGAAAGGAACATTCAATGTCCCGAAATGCATAAAACAAATTTAAAAAAGTAATAATTGTCACATAACAATGGATCCCACTAAAAATATGCATTTGGGTGACTCCTAAATGGATGAGAAGCATAAATATATTGTTTCTCATTCATTTGGAGACACCGTTAATAACTTAAATCCAATAGACCAAAAAAGTGGAATCTGGAACAAAAAGAGTCTCATGAATTCATAAAGGAACATGTCCCAAATGCATAAAATTCAATTTAAAAAGTAAGAATTGTCATCATAACAATGAATCCCACTAAAAATAAGCATTGTGGGACACCTAAATGAGTAATGAGAAGCATAAATATATTGTTTCTCATTCATTGGGAGACACCGTTAATAACCTAAATCCAATAGGCCAAAAGTGGAATCTGTAACTAAAATGAGTCTCATAAAGATCATAAAAGGAACATCAAGTCCCCAAATGCATAAAATTACAATTTAAAAAAGTAAGAATTGTCATCATAACAATGAATCCCACTAAAAATAAGCATTGTGGACACCTAAAAAGTAATGAGAAGCATAAATATATTGTTTCTCATTCATTGGGAGACACCGTTAATAACCTAAATCCAATAGGCCAAAAAGTGGAATCTGTAACTAAAACTGAGTCTCATAAAGATCATAAAAGGAACATCAAGTCCCCAATTCAAAAAAAACATAATTTTAAAGAGTATGAATGGTCATAACAATAATACCACTAGAAATAATGCATTGTGAGACACCTGAAATGACAATGAGAAGCATAAATACCTTGTTTCTCATTCATTGGAAGAAACCGTTAATAACCTAAATCGAATAGGCCAAAAAGTGGAATCTGTAACTAAACTGAGTCTCATAAAGATCATAAAAGGAACATCATGTCCCCAAATGCATAAAATACAATTTAAAAAGTGAATTGTCATCATAACAATGAATGCCACTAAAAATAAGCATTGTGGGACACCTAAATGAGTAATGAGAAGAATAAATATATTGTTTCTCATTCATTGGGAGACACCGTTAATAACCTAAATCCAATAGACCAAAAAGTGGAATCTGGAACTAAAAAGAGTCTCATAAAGATCATAAAAGGAACATCAAGTCCCCAAATGCATAAAATACAATTTAAAAAAGTAAGAATTGTCATCATAACAATGAATCCCACTAAAAATAAGCATTGTGGGACACCTAAATGAGTAATGAGAAGCATAAATATATTGTTTCTCATTCATTGGGAGACACCGTTAATAACCTAAATCCAATAGGCGAAAAAGTAGAATCTGTAACTAAAATGAGTCTCATAAAGATCATAAAAGGAACATCAAGTCCCCAAATGCATAAAATACAATTTAAAAAAGTAAGAATTGTCATCATAACAATGAATCCCACTAAAAATAAGCATTGTGGGACACCTAAACGAGTAATGTGAAGCATAAATATATTGTTTCTCATTCATTGGGAGACACCGTTAATAACCTAAATCCAATAGGCCAAAAAGTGGAATCTGTAACTAAACTGAGTCTCATAAAGATCATAAATGGAACATCAAGTCCCCAAATTCAAAAAAAAACATATTTTAAAGAGTATGAATGGTCATAACAATTAATACCACTAGAAATATGCATTGTGAGACACCTAAATGAACAATGAGAAGCATAAATACCTTGTTTCTCATTCATTGGAAGACACCGTTAATAACCTAAATCCAATAGGCCAAAAAGTGGAATCTAACTAAACTGAGTCTCATAAAGATCATAAAAGGAACATCAATTCCCAAATTCAAAAAAAACATAATTTTAAAGAGTATGAATGGTCATAACAATGAATACCACTAGAAATATGCATTGTGAGACACCTAAATGAACAATGAGAAGCATAAATACCTTGTTTCTCATTCATTGGGAGCCACCGTTAATAACTAAATCCAATATACCAAAGTGGAATCTGGAACTGAAACGAGTCTCATGAGATCAAAAGGAACATCATGTCCCCAAATGCATAAAACAATTTAAAAAAGTAATAATTGTCATCAACAATGAATCCCACTAAAAATATGCATTGTGGGACCTAAATGAGAATGAGAAGCATAAATATATTGTTTCTCATTCATTGGAGACACCGTTAATAACTAAATCCAATAGACCAAAAAGTGGAATCTGGAACTAAAAAGAGTCTCATGAATATCAAAAAGGAACATTATCTGTCCCCAAATGCATAAAATTCAATTTAAAAAAGTAAGAATTGTCATCATAACAATGAATCCACTAAAAATAAGCATTGTGGGACACCTAAATGAGTAATGAGAAGCATAAATATATTGTTTCTCATTCATTGGGAGACACCGTTAATAACCTAAATCCAATAGGCCAAAAAGTGGAATCTGTAACTAAAATGAGTCTCATAAAGATCAAAAAGGAACATCAAGTCCCCAAATGCATAAAATACAATTTAAAAAGTAAGAATTGTCATCATAACAATGAATCCCACTAAAAATAAGCATTGTGGGACACCTAAAAAGTAATGAGAAGCATAAATATATTGTTTCTCATTCATTGGGAGACACCGTTAATAACCTAAATCCAATAGGCCAAAAAGTGGAATCTGTAACTAAACTGAGTCTCATAAAGATCATAAAGGAACATCAAGTCCCCAAATTCAAAAAAAACATAATTTTAAAGAGTATGAATGGTCATAACAATAATACCACTAAATATGCATTGTGAGACACCTAAATGAACAATGAGAAGCATAAATACCTTGTTTCTCATTCATTGGAGACACCGTTAATAACCTAAATCCAATAGCCAAAAAGTGGAATCTGTAACTAAACTGAGTCTCATAAAGATCATAAAAGGAACATCATGTCCCCAAATTAAAAACAATTTAAAAAGTGAATTGTCATCATAACAATGAATCCACTAAAATAAGCATTGTGGGACACCTAAATGAGTAATGAGAAGCATAAATATATTGTTTCTCATTCATTGGGAGACACCGTTAATAACCTAAATCCAATAGACCAAAAAGTGGAATCTGGAACTAAAAAGAGTCTCATAAAGATCATAAAAGGAACATCAAGTCCCCAAATGCATAAAATACAATTTAAAAAAGTAAGAATTGTCATCATAACAATGAATCCCACTAAAAATAAGCATTGTGGGACACCTAAATGAGTAATGAGAAGCATAAATATATTGTTTCTCATTCATTGGGAGACACCGTTAATAACCTAAATCCAATAGGAAAAAGTGGAATCTGTAACTAAAATGAGTCTCATAAAGATCATAAAAGGAACATCAAGTCCCCAAATGCATAAAATACAATTTAAAAAAGTAAGAATTGTCATCATAACAATGAATCCCACTAAAAATAAGCATTGTGGGACACCTAAATGAGTAATGAGAAGCATAAATATATTGTTTCTCATTCATTGGGAGACACCGTTAATAACCTAAATCCAATAGGCCAAAAAGTGGAATCTGTAACTAAACTGAGTCTCATAAAGATCATAAAGGAACATCAAGTCCCCAAATTCAAAAAAAACATTTAAAAAGAGTATGAATTGTCATAACAATGAATACCACTAAAATATGCATTGTGACACCTAAATGAACAATGAGAAGCAAAATACCTTGTTTCTCATTCATTGGAAGACACCGTTAATAACCTAAATCCAATAGGCCAAAAAGTGGAATCTCTAACTAAACTGAGTCTCATAAAGATCATAAAAGGAACATCAAGTCCCCAAATGCAAAAAACATAATTTTAAAAAAGTATGAATGTCATAACAATGAATCCACTAAAAATAAGCATTGTGGGACACCTAAATGAGTAATGAGAAGCATAAATACTTGTTTCTCATTCATTGGGAGACACCGTTAATAACCTAAATCCAATACCAAAAGTGGAATCTGGAACTAAAACTGAGTCTCATAAGAGATCAAAAGGAACATCAAGTCCCCAAATGCATAAAAAAATTTAAAAAAGTAATGAATTGTCATAACAATGAATCCCACTAAAATATGCATTGTGGGACACCTAAATGAGTAATGAGAAGCATAAATATATTGTTTCTCATTCATTGGAGACACCGTTAATAACCTAAATCCAATAGGACCAAAAAGTGGAATCTGAACTAAAAGAGTCTCATAATCATCATAAAAGGAACATGTCCCCAAATGCATAAAATCAATTTAAAAAAGTAAGAATTGTCATCATAACAATGAATCCCACTAAAAATAAGCATTGTGGGACACCTAAATGAGTAATGAGAAGCATAAATATATTGTTTCTCATTCATTGGGAGACACCGTTAATAACCTAAATCCAATAGGCCAAAAAGTGGAATCTGTAACTAAAATGAGTCTCATAAAGATCATAAAAGGAACATCAAGTCCCAAATGCATAAAATACAATTTAAAAAGTAAGAATTGTCATCATAACAATGAATCCCACTAAAATATAAGCATTGTGGGACACCTAAATGAGTAATGAGAAGCATAAATATATTGTTTCTCATTCATTGGGAGACACCGTTAATAACCTAAATCCAATAGGCCAAAAAGTGGAATCTGTAACTAAACTGAGTCTCATAAAGATCATAAAAGGAACATCAAGTCCCCAAATGCAAAAATAATTTTAAAAGTAGAATGTGTCATAACAATGAATCCCACTAAATGCATTGTGGGACACCTAAATGAACAATGAGAAGCATAAATATATTGTTTCTCATTCATTGGAGACACCGTTAATAACCTAAATCCAATAGGCCAAAAAGTGGAATCTGTAACTAAACTGAGTCTCATAAAGATCATAAAAGGAACATCAAGTCCCAAATGCAAAAACAATTTAAAAAAGTAGAATTGTCATCAACAATGAATCCCACTAAAATAAGCATTGTGGGACACCTAAATGAGTAATGAGAAGCATAAATATATTGTTTCTCATTCATTGGAGACACCGTTAATAACCTAAATCCAATACCAAAAAGTGGAATCTGAACTAAACTGAGTCTCATAAAGATCATAAAAGGAACATCAAGTCCCCAAATGCATAAAATACAATTTAAAAAAGTAAGAATTGTCATCATAACAATGAATCCCACTAAAAATAAGCATTGTGGACACCTAAATGAGTAATGAGAAGCATAAATATATTGTTTCTCATTCATTGGAGACACCGTTAATAACCTAAATCCAATAGGCCAAAAAGTGGAATCTGTAACTAAACTGAGTCTCATAAAGATCATAAAAGGAACATCAAGTCCCCAAATGCATAAAATACAATTTAAAAAAGTAAGAATTGTCATCATAACAATGAATCCCACTAAAAATAAGCATTGTGGGACACCTAAACGAGTAATGAGAAGCATAAATATATTGTTTCTCATTCATTGGGAGACACCGTTAATAACCTAAATCCAATAGGCCAAAAAGTGGAATCTGTAACTAAACTGAGTCTCATAAAGATCATAAAGGAACATCAAGTCCCCAAATCAAAAAAAACAATTTAAAGAGTATGAATGTCATAACAATAATACCACTAAAATATGCATTGTGAGACACCTAAATGAACAATGAGAAGCATAAATATTGTTTCTCATTCATTGGAAGACACCGTTAATAACCTAAATCCAATAGGCCAAAAAGTGGAATCTCTAACTAAACTGAGTCTCATAAAGATCATAAAAGGAACATCAAGTTCCCCAAATCAAAAACATAATTTAAAGAGTATGAATGTCATAACAATGAATACCACTAAAATATGCATTGTGGACACCTAAATGACAATGAGAAGCATAAATATTGTTTCTCATTCATTGGGAGACACCGTTAATAACCTAAATCCAATATACCAAAAAGTGGAATCTGAACTAAACGAGTTAAAGGATCAAAAAGGAACATCATGTCCCCAAATGCATAAAAAAAAATTTAAAAAAGTAATAATTGTCATCAACAATGAATCCCACTAAAAATATAAGTGGGACACCTAAATGAGAATGAGAAGCATAAATATATTGTTTCTCATTCATTGGAGACACCGTTAATAACCTAAATCCAATAGACCAAAAAGTGGAATCTGAACTAAAAGAGTCTCATAAAGATCATAAAAGGAACATCAAGTCCCCAAATGCATAAAATTCAATTTAAAAAAGTAAGAATTGTCATCATAACAATGAATCCCACTAAAAATAAGCATTGTGGGACACCTAAATGAGTAATGAGAAGCATAAATATATTGTTTCTCATTCATTGGGAGACACCGTTAATAACCTAAATCCAATAGGCCAAAAAGTGGAATCTGTAACTAAACTGAGTCTCATAAAGATCATAAAAGGAACATCAAGTCCCCAAATCAAAAAAAAATTTTAAAGAGTATGAATGGTCATAACAATGAATACCACTAAAAATGCATTGTGGACACCTAAATGAGTAATGAGAAGCATAAATATATTGTTTCTCATTCATTGGAGACACCGTTAATAACCTAAATCCAATACCAAAAAGTGGAATCTGAACTAAAAAGAGTCTCATAAAGATCATAAAAGGAACATCAAGTCCCCAAATGCATAAAATCAATTTAAAAAAGTAAGAATTGTCATCATAACAATGAATCCCACTAAAAATAAGCATTGTGGGACACCTAAATGAGTAATGAGAAGCATAAATATATTGTTTCTCATTCATTGGAGACACCGTTAATAACCTAAATCCAATAGGCCAAAAAGTGGAATCTGTAACTAAAATGAGTCTCATAAAGATCAAAAAGGAACATCAAGTCCCCAAATGCATAAAATACAATTTAAAAAAGTAAGAATTGTCATAACAATGAATCCACTAAAAATAAGCATTGTGGGACACCTAAATGGTAATGAGAAGCATAAATATATTGTTTCTCATTCATTGGGAGACACCGTTAATAACCTAAATCCAATAGGCCAAAAAGTGGAATCTGTAACTAAACTGAGTCTCATAAAGATCATAAAAGGAACATCAAGTCCCCAAATTAAAAAAAAACATAATTTAAAAGTAGAATTGTCATAACAATGAATCCCACTAAAATAAGCATTTGGGACACCTAAATGACAATGAGAAGCATAAATATTGTTTCTCATTCATTGGGAGACACCGTTAATAACCTAAATCCAATACCAAAAAGTGGAATCTGTAACTAAACTGAGTCTCATAAATCATAAAAGGAACATCAAGTCCCCAAATGCAAAAAAAAAATTTAAAAAAGTATGAATTGTCATAACAATGAATCCCACTAAAATATGCATTGTGGACACCTAAATGAGAATGAGAAGCATAAATATATTGTTTCTCATTCATTGGAGACACCGTTAATAACCTAAATCCAATAGGACCAAAAAGTGGAATCTGGAACTAAAGAGTCTCATAAAGATCATAAAAGGAACATAGTCCCCAAATGCATAAAATTCAATTTAAAAAAGTAAGAATTGTCATCATAACAATGAATCCCACTAAAAATAAGCATTGTGGACACCTAAATGAGTAATGAGAAGCATAAATATATTGTTTCTCATTCATTGGGAGACACCGTTAATAACCTAAATCCAATAGGCCAAAAAGTGGAATCTGTAACTAAAATGAGTCTCATAAAGATCATAAAAGGAACATCATGTCCCCAAATTCAAAAAAAACAATTTAAAGAGTATGAATGGTCATAACAATGAATACCACTAAAAATGCATTGTGGGACACCTAAATGAGAATGAGAAGCATAAATATATTGTTTCTCATTCATTGGAGACACCGTTAATAACCTAAATCCAATAGACCAAAAAGTGGAATCTGGAACTAAAAAGAGTCTCATAAAGATCATAAAAGGAACATTATGTCCCAAATGCATAAAATCAATTTAAAAAGTAAGAATTGTCATCATAACAATGAATCCCACTAAAAATAAGCATTGTGGGACACCTAAATGAGTAATGAGAAGCATAAATATATTGTTTCTCATTCATTGGGAGACACCGTTAATAACCTAAATCCAATAGGCAAAAAAGTGGAATCTGTAACTAAAATGAGTCTCATAAAGATCATAAAAGGAACATCAAGTCCCCAAATGCATAAAATACAATTTAAAAAGTAAGAATTGTCATCATAACAATGAATCCCACTAAAAATAAGCATTGTGGGACACCTAAATGAGTAATGAGAAGCATAAATATATTGTTTCTCATTCATTGGGAGACACCGTTAATAACCTAAATCCAATAGGCCAAAAAGTGGAATCTGTAACTAAACTGAGTCTCATAAAGATCATAAAGGAACATCAAGTCCCCAAATTCAAAAAAAACATAATTTTAAAGAGTATGAATGGTCATAACAATTAATACCACTAGAAATATGCATTGTGACACCTAAATGAACAATGAGAAGCATAAATACCTTGTTTCTCATTCATTGGAGACACCGTTAATAACCTAAATCCAATAGGCCAAAAAGTGGAATCTCTAACTAAACTGAGTCTCATAAAGATCATAAAAGGAACATCAAGTTCCCAAATGCAAAAAACATAATTTTAAAAAGTATGAATGTCATAACAATGAATACCACTAAAATATGCATTGTGAGACACCTAAATGACAATGAGAAGCATAAATATTGTTTCTCATTCATTGGAGACACCGTTAATAACCTAAATCCAATAGACCAAAAAGTGGAATCTGAACTAAACGAGTCTAAGATCATAAAAGGAACATCATGTCCCCAAATGCATAAAACAAATTTAAAAAAGAATTGTCATAACAATGAATCCCACTAAAATATATGCATTGTGGGACACCTAAATGAGAATGAGAAGCTTAAATATATTGTTTCTCATTCATTGGAGACACCGTTAATAACCTAAATCCAATAGGACCAAAAAGTGGAATCTGAACTAAAAGAGTCTCATAAAGATCATAAAAGGAACATCAAGTCCCCAAATGCATAAAATCAATTTAAAAAAGTAAGAATTGTCATCATAACAATGAATCCCACTAAAAATAAGCATTGTGGGACACCTAAATGAGTAATGAGAAGCATAAATATATTGTTTCTCATTCATTGGGAGACACCGTTAATAACCTAAATCCAATAGGCCAAAAAGTGGAATCTGTAACTAAATGAGTCTCATAAAGATCATAAAAGGAACATCAATGTCCCCAAATCAAAAAAAAATTTAAAGAGTATGAATGGTCATAACAATGAATACCACTAAAAAATGCATTGTGGACACCTAAATGAGAATGAGAAGCATAAATATATTGTTTCTCATTCATTGGAGACACCGTTAATAACCTAAATCCAATAGCCAAAAAGTGGAATCTGAACAAAAAGAGTCTCATAAAGATCATAAAAGGAACATGTCCCCAAATGCATAAAATCAATTTAAAAAAGTAAGAATTGTCATCATAACAATGAATCCCACTAAAAATAAGCATTGTGGGACACCTAAATGAGTAATGAGAAGCATAAATATATTGTTTCTCATTCATTGGGAGACACCGTTAATAACCTAAATCCAATAGGCCAAAAAGTGGAATCTGTAACTAAAATGAGTCTCATAAAGATCAAAAGGAACATCAAGTCCCCAAATGCATAAAATACAATTTAAAAAAGTAAGAATTGTCATCATAACAATGAATCCCACTAAAAATAAGCATTGTGGGACACCTAAATGAGTAATGTGAAGCATAAATATATTGTTTCTCATTCATTGGGAGACACCGTTAATAACCTAAATCCAATAGGCCAAAAAGTGGAATCTGTAACTAAACTGAGTCTCATAAAGATCATAAAAGGAACATCAAGTCCCCAAATGCAAAAACATAATTTTAAAAAGTAATGAATTGTCATAACAATAATACCACTAAAATATGCATTGTGACACCTAAATGAAGTAATGAGAAGCATAAATATTGTTTCTCATTCATTGGAGACACCGTTAATAACCTAAATCCAATAGGCCAAAAAGTGGAATCTGTAACTAAAACTGAGTCTCATAAAGATCATAAAAGGAACATCAAGTCCCCAAATGCAAAAAACAATTTAAAAAAGTAAGAATTGTCATAACAATGAATCCACTAAAATAGCATTGTGGGACACCTAAATGACAATGAGAAGCATAAATATATTGTTTCTCATTCATTGGGAGACACCGTTAATAACCTAAATCCAATAGGCCAAAAAGTGGAATCTGTAACTAAACTGAGTCTCATAAAGATCATAAAGGAACATGTCCCAAATTCAAAAAACAATTTAAAAAAGTAGAATTGTCATAACAATGAATCCCACTAAAAATATGCATTGTGGGACACCTAAATGAACAATGAGAAGCATAAATATATTGTTTCTCATTCATTGGAGACACCGTTAATAACCTAAATCCAATAGGCCAAAAAGTGGAATCTGTAACTAAACTGAGTCTCATAAAGATCATAAAAGGAACATCAAGTCCCCAAATCAAAAAACATAATTTTAAAAGTATGAATGTCATAACAATAATACCACTAAAAATGCATTGTGAGACACCTAAATGAACAATGAGAAGCATAAATATTGTTTCTCATTCATTGGAGACACCGTTAATAACCTAAATCCAATAGGCCAAAAAGTGGAATCTCTAACTAAACTGAGTCTCATAAAGATCATAAAAGGAACATCAATGTCCCCAAATGCAAAAAACAAATTTTAAAGTATGAATGTTCATAACAATGAATCCCACTAAAAATATGCATTGTGGGACACCTAAATGAACAATGAGAAGCAATATATTGTTTCTCATTCATTGGAGACACCGTTAATAACCTAAATCCAATAGGCCAAAAAGTGGAATCTGTAACTAAACTGAGTCTCATAAAGATCATAAAAGGAACATCAATGTCCCCAAATGCATAAAATACAATTTAAAAAAGTAAGAATTGTCATCATAACAATGAATCCCACTAAAAATAAGCATTGTGGGACACCTAAATGAGTAATGAGAAGCATAAATATATTGTTTCTCATTCATTGGGAGACACCGTTAATAACCTAAATCCAATAGGCCAAAAAGTGGAATCTGTAACTAAAATGAGTCTCATAAAGATCATAAAAGGAACATCAAGTCCCCAAATGCATAAAATACAATTTAAAAAAGTAAGAATTGTCATCATAACAATGAATCCCACTAAAAATAAGCATTGTGGGACACCTAAATGAGTAATGAGAAGCATAAATATATTGTTTCTCATTCATTGGGAGACACCGTTAATAACCTAAATCCAATAGGCCAAAAAGTGGAATCTGTAACTAAAATGAGTCTCATAAAGATCATAAAAGGAACATCAAGTCCCCAAATGCATAAAATACAATTTAAAAAAGTAAGAATTGTCATCATAACAATGAATCCCACTAAAATAAGCATTGTGGGACACCTAAATGAGTAATGAGAAGCATAAATATGTTTCTCATTCATTGGGAGACACCGTTAATAACCTAAATCCAATAGGCCAAAAAGTGGAATCTGTAACTAAACTGAGTCTCATAAAGATCATAAAAGGAACATCAAGTCCCCAAATTCAAAAAAAACATAATTTTAAAGAGTATGAATGGTCATAACAATTAATACCACTAGAAATATGCATTGTGAGACACCTAAATGAACAATGAGAAGCATAAATACCTTGTTTCTCATTCATTGGAGACACCGTTAATAACCTAAATCCAATAGGCCAAAAAGTGGAATCTCTAACTAAACTGAGTCTCATAAAGATCATAAAAGGAACATCAAGTTCCCAAATTCAAAAAAACAATTTAAAGAGTAATGAATGGTCATAACAATGAATACCACTAGAAATATGCATTGTGAGACACCTAAATGAACAATGAGAAGCATAAATATATTGTTTCTCATTCATTGGAGACACCGTTAATAACTAAATCCAATATACCAAAAGTGGAATCTGGAACTAAAAGAGTTAATGACGATCAAAAGGAACATTCATGTCCCAAATGCATAAAACAATTTAAAAAAGTAA
>FNXX01000346.1:0-14428 GCA_900108845.1 Iljinskaea planisiliqua | reverse complement strand
GCCTGGGTCTGAGGGAACGGTTGTCTTCAAAGTGATCTTCCATGTCCTGGCCGTCAAATGATCGCTGTTCCTCCTGCCACGAGCTCTTCTCTGGCCTGGCCTCGCTTGGCCCTGCTGGTCTTCCTGGATTTTGTCCAGGCGGACGTTGACTTCTTCAAGACCTAAGTTCACAGCTCTCATCAAGTGGTCAGTTAAAGCTTTGATTTGCAAATTAGATAGACCACTTCTAGAATTGGGGTTCCTTTCATCCTCACTGTCAGACATGGGGCTTCCTGTTAAGACACTTAAACAGATAGCGTTAAAGTCACAAAACCCTCATCTCAGGTGTTTATCCTCACCACTCAAGTGTTTGATCTCACAGGTTTGGTTTAGGTAACACTCAGAGTTTTTCCCAAAGTTCTAAGAGAACAAATCAAGCCGGATCTAGCAAGAAAATCTCAAGCAACAAAAAGGAAGAAGGTTGGACAGAAATTTCTGAAAGAAGGAATCCGCTTTAACCACCTCAAGGCTGGGTTTTCTCAGCCAGCAGGCTTTCTCTTCCACCACCCTCACAAACTGGTTTTCTCCTCAGTTTGTACGTAACTCTTTTTTTTTTTTTCTGGTTTCTTTTTTTTTTTTTAAACTTATAGAGGATTAGACAGAAGATATGGAGGGTAAGAAGGTGGCTCGGATTGAAATAAAATAGAACAGAATTTGCGAAGAAAGGGTTTAAAGAAGATGAACAGTTTTTACCAACAAAGAGTGGCTCTGATACCACGTAATGGATCCCTCGGTAGGATTATACTCTTTGTGGGTAAGTTTGGGATATGAATGATGCCGCAGCTACTAGCATACACGGATCAAGCTGGTGGATCGATTGAGACCGTCAAGAGCTGCAGAAGACTCTTGGTATTCTCCACTCCAGAGAATTTCAAAGAAGTAACCCTTAACAATGAATCCAACGGAGGTTTTTGATTTTGGAAGTAACCCTTGCCAAATCCAACGAAGTGTTCAAGAAGAACAGTGAGATTTCCTCTCAAGAAAAAGATGATAAAAACTTCGATTATTTTTTTCAGAATAATGTCAATACAAACTTAAAGTGTTTTCGCAGCTAGAAGTAGCGTAATACAAATCAGGTTTTCATCCGAAAACAAGATTTTCGCCCTGCCAGTCCATCCCGACAGTCCATCAGACAGGTTTTCATCGCGAAAACTTGATTTTCGCCCTGTCAGTCCATCCTGACAGTCCATCAGACAGGTTTTCATCGGGGAAAACCTGATTTTCGCTCTGTCAGTCAATCCTGACAGTCCATCAGAAAGGTTTTCGTCGCGAAAACCTGATTTTCGTTCACCAAGTCCATCCGGACAGTCCATCAGACAGGTTTTCCTCCCGAAAACCTGATTTTCGCCCCGCCAGTCCATCCCGACAGTCCATCAGACTGGCTTTCATCGCGAAAACCTGATTTTCGCCCCGTCAGTCCATCCCGACAGTCCATCAGACAGGTTTTCATTGAAAACCTGATTTTCGCCCTGTCAGTCCATCCCGACTGTCCATCAGACAGGTTTTCATCGTGAAAACTTGATTTTCGCCCCGTCAGTCCATCCCGACAGTCCATCATACAGGTTTTCATTGAAAACCTGATTTTCGCCCCGTCAGTCCATCCCGACAGTCCATCAGACAGGTTTTCAATGCGAAAACCTGATTTTCGTCCACCCAGTCCATCCCGACAGTCCATCAGACAGGTTTTCATCGCGAAAACTTGATTTTCGCCCCGTCAGTCCATCCTGACAGTCCATCAACAGGTTTTCATCGGGGAAAACCTGATTTTCGCTCGTCAGTCCATCCCGACAGTCCATCCCGACACTCCATCAAAAAGGTTTTCAATCGCGAAAACCTGATTTTCGTCCACCCAGTCCTTCCGGACAGTCCATCAGACAGGTTTTCATCCCGAAAACCAGATTTTCGCCCCGCCAGTCCATCCCGACAGTCCATCAGACTGGTTTCATCGCGAAAACCTGATTTTCGCCCCGTCAGTCCATCCGGACAGTCCATCAGACAGGTTTTCATTGAAAACCTGATTTTCGCCCTGTCAGTCCATCCCGACTGTCCATCAGACAGGTTTTCATCGTGAAAACTTGATTTTCGCCCCGTCAGTCCATCCCGACAGTCTATCAGACATGTTTTCATTGAAAACCTGATTTTCGCCCCGTCAGTCCATCCCGACTGTCCATCAGACAGGTTTTCATCGCGAAAACCTGATTTTAGCCCCGTCAGTCCATCCCGACAGTCCATCAGACAGGTTTTGATCGGGGAAAACCTGATTTTTGCACCGTCAGTCCATCAGACAGGTTGTCATCCCGAAAACCTGATTTTCTCCCCGTTAGTTGATCCCGACAGTCCATCAGACATATTTCACCGCGAAAACCTGATTTTCCTCCACCCTGTCCATCCCGACAGTCCAACATACTGGTTTTCATCGCGAACACCTGATTTTCGTCCACCCAAACCATCCTGGCAGTCCGTCAGACAGGTTTTCATCGCGAAAACCTGATTTTCGCCCCGTCAGTCCATCAGACAGGTTTTCATCGGGGAAAATCTGATTTTCGCCCCATCAGTCCATCCCGATTGTCCATCAGACAGGTTTTCATCGGGGAAAACCTGCTTTTCGCCCAGTCCGTCCATCCCGATAGTGCATCAGACAGGTTTTCATCGCGAAAACCTGATATTCGTAAGCCCAGTCATTCCAGACAGTCCATCAGACTGGTTTTCATCCCGAAAACCCGATTTTCGCCCTGTCAGTCCATCCCGACAGTCCATCAGACAGGTTTTCATCTGGTAAAACCTGATTTTCGCCCCGTCAGTCCATCCCGACAGTCCATCAGAAAGGTTTTCATCGTGAAAACCTTATTTTTGTCCACCCAGTCCATCCGGACAGTCCATCAGACAGGTTTTCATCCCGAAAACATGATTTTCGCCCTGCCAGTCCACCCCGACAGTCCAGCAGACAGGTTTTCATCGCCAAAACTTGATTTTCGCCCCGTCAGTCCATCCTGACAATCCATCAGACAGGTTTTCATCGGGGAAAACCTGATTTTCGCTCTGTCAGTCAATCCTGACAGTCCATCAGAAAGGTTTTCGTCGCGAAAACCTGATTTTCGTCGCGAAAACCTGATTTTCGTTCACCAAGTCCATCCAGACAGTCCATCCGGACAGTCCATCAGACAGGTTTTCCTCCCGAAAACCTGATTTTCGCCCCGCCAGTCCATCCCGACAGTCCATCAGACTGGTTTTCATCGCGAAAACCAAATTTTCGCCTCGTCAGTCCATCTCGACAGTCCATCAGACAGGTTTTCATTGAAAACCTGACTTTCGCCCTGTCAGTCCATCCCGACTGTCCATCAGACAGGTTTTCGTCGTGAAAACTTGATTTTCGCCCCGTCAGTCCATCCCGACAGTCCATCATACATGTTTTCATTGAAAACCTGATTTTCGCCCCGTCAGTCCATCCCGACTGTCCATCAGACAGGTTTTCATCGCGAAAACCTGATTTTCGCCCCGTCAGTCAATCCGGACAGTCCATCAGACTGGTTTTCAATGCGAAAACCTGATTTTCGTCCACCCAGTCCATCCCGACAGTACATCAGACAGGTTTTCATCGCGAAAACTTGATTTTCGACCTGTCAGTCCATCCCGACTGTCCATCAGACAGGTTTTCAACGTGAAAACTTGATTTTCGCCCCGTCAGTCAATCCCGACAGTCTATCAGACAAGTTTTCATTGAAAACCTGATTTTCGCCCCGTCAGTCCATCCCGGTTGTCCATCAGACAGGTTTTCATCGCGAAAACCTGATTTTAGCCCCGTCAGTCCATCCCGACAGTCCATCAGACAGGTTTTGATCGGGGAAAACCTGATTTTTGCACCGTCAGTCCATCAGACAGGTTGTCATCCCGAAAACCTGATTTTCTCCCCGTTAGTTGATCCCGACAGTCCATCAGACATATTTTCACCGCGAAAACCTGATTTTCCTCCACCCTATCCATCCCGACAGTCCAACATACTGGTTTTCATCGCGAACACCTGATTTTCGTCCACCCAAACCATCCTGGCAGTCCGTCAGACAGGTTTTCATCGCGAAAACCTGATTTTCGCCCCGTCAGTCCATCAGACAGGTTTTCATCGGGGAAAATCTGATTTTCGCCCCATCAGTCCATCCCGATTGTCCATCAGACAGGTTTTCATCGGGGAAAACCTGCTTTTCGCCCAGTCCGTCCATCCCGATAGTGCATCAGACAGGTTTTCATCGCGAAAACCTGATATTCGTAAGCCCAGTCATTCCAGACAGTCCATCAGACTGGTTTTCATCCCGAAAACCCGATTTTCGCCCTGTCAGTCCATCCCGACAGTCCATCAGACAGGTTTTCATCTGGTAAAACCTGATTTTCGCCCCGTCAGTCCATCCCGACAGTCCATCAGAAAGGTTTTCATCGTGAAAACCTTATTTTTGTCCACCCAGTCCATCCGGACAGTCCATCAGACAGGTTTTCATCCCGAAAACATGATTTTCGCCCTGCCAGTCCACCCCGACAGTCCAGCAGACAGGTTTTCATCGCCAAAACTTGATTTTCGCCCCGTCAGTCCATCCTGACAATCCATCAGACAGGTTTTCATCGGGGAAAACCTGATTTTCGCTCTGTCAGTCAATCCTGACAGTCCATCAGAAAGGTTTTCGTCGCGAAAACCTGATTTTCGTCGCGAAAACCTGATTTTCGTTCACCAAGTCCATCCAGACAGTCCATCCGGACAGTCCATCAGACAGGTTTTCCTCCCGAAAACCTGATTTTCGCCCCGCCAGTCCATCCCGACAGTCCATCAGACTGGTTTTCATCGCGAAAACCAAATTTTCGCCTCGTCAGTCCATCTCGACAGTCCATCAGACAGGTTTTCATTGAAAACCTGACTTTCGCCCTGTCAGTCCATCCCGACTGTCCATCAGACAGGTTTTCGTCGTGAAAACTTGATTTTCGCCCCGTCAGTCCATCCCGACAGTCCATCATACATGTTTTCATTGAAAACCTGATTTTCGCCCCGTCAGTCCATCCCGACTGTCCATCAGACAGGTTTTCATCGCGAAAACCTGATTTTCGCCCCGTCAGTCCATCCGGACAGTCCATCAGACTGGTTTTCAATGCGAAAACCTGATTTTCGTCCACCCAGTCCATCCCGACAGTACATCAGACAGGTTTTCATCGCGAAAACCTGATTTTCGCCCCGTCAGTCCATCCCGACAGTCCATCAGACAGGTTTTCAACGCGAAAACTTGATTTTCGACCTGTCAGTCCATCCCGACTGTCCATCAGACAGGTTTTCATCGTGAAAACTTGATTTTCGCCCCGTCAGTCAATCCCGACAGTCTATCAGACAAGTTTTCATTGAAAACCTGATTTTCGCCCCGTCAGTCCATCCCGGCTGTCCATCAGACAGGTTTTCATCGCGAAAACCTGATTTTAGCCCCGTCAGTCCATCCCGACAGTCCATCAGACAGGTTTTGATCGGGGAAAACATGATTTTTGCACCGTCAGTCCATCAGACAGGTTGTCATCCCGAAAACCTGATTTTCTCCCCGTTAGTTGATCCTGACAGTCCATCAGACATATTTTCACCGCGAAAACCTGATTTTCCTCCACCCAGTCCATCCCGACAGTCCAACATACTGGTTTTCATCGCGAAAACCTGATTTTCGTCCACCCAAACCATCCCGACAGTCCGTCAGACAGGTTTTCATCGCGAAAATTTGATTTTCGCCCCGTCAGTCCATCCCGACAGTCCATCAGACTGGTTTTGATCGCGAAAACCTGATTTTCGCCCCTGTCAGTCCATCCCGACAGTCCATCAGACAGGTTTTCATCGGGGAAAATCTGATTTTCGCCCCATCAGTCCATCCCGATTGTCCATCAAACAGGTTTTCATCGGGGAAAACCTGATTTTCGCCCAGTCCGTCTATCCCGATAGTCCATCAGACAGGTTTTCATCGCGAAATCCTGATATTCGTAAGCCCAGTCATTCCAGACAGTCCATCAGACTGGTTTTCATCCCGAAAACCCGATTTTCGCCCTGTCAGTCCATCCCGACAGTCCATCAGACAGGTTTTCATCTGGTAAAACCTGATTTTCGCCCCGTCAGTCCATCCCGACAGTCCATCAGAAAAATTTTCATCGCGAAAACCTGATTTTTGTCCACCCAGTCCATCCGGACAGTCCATCAGACAGGTTTTCATCCCGAAAACATGATTTTCGCCCTGCCAGTCCACCCCGACAGTCCAGCAGACAGGTTCTCATCGCGAAAACTTGATTTTCGCCCCGTCAGTCCATCCTGACAGTCCATCAGAAAGGTTTTCGTCGCGAAAACCTGATTTTCGTTCACCAAGTCCATCCAGATAGTCCATCCGGACAGTCCATCAGACAGGATTTCCTCCCGAAAACCTGATTTTCCCCCCGCCAGTCCATCCCGACAGTCCATCAGACTGGTTTTCATCGCGAAAACCAAATTTTCGCCTCGTCAGTCCATCTCGACAGTCCATCAGACAGGTTTTCATTGAAAACCTGACTTTCGCCCTGTCAGTCCATCCCGACTGTCCATCAGACAGGTTTTCATCGTGAAAACTTGATTTTCGCCCCGTCAGTCCATCCCGACAGTCCGTCATACCGGTTTTCATTGAAAACCTGATTTTCGCCCCGTCAGTCCATCCCGACTGTCCATCAGACAGGTTTTCAATGCGAAAACCTGATTTTCGTCCACCCAGTCCATCCCGACAGTCCATTAGACAGGTTTTCATCGCGAAAACTTGATTTTCGCCCCGTCAGTCCATCCTGACAGTCCATCAGACAGGTTTTCATCGGGGAAAACCTGATTTTCGCTCGGTCAGTCCATCCCGACAGTCCATCCCGACACTCCATCAAAAAGGTTTTCATCGCGAAAACCTGATTTTCGTCCAACCAGTCCATCCGGACAGTACATCAGACTGGTTTTCATCCCGAAAACCAGATTTTCGCCCCGCCAGTCCATCCTGACAGTCCATCAGACTGGTTTTCATCGCAAAAACCTGATTTTCGCCCCGTCGGTCCATCCCGACAGTCCATCAGACAGGTTTTCATCGCGAAAACCCGATTTTCGTCCACCCAGTCCATCCGGACAGTCCATCTGATAGGTTTTCATTGAAAACCTGATTTTCGCCATGTCAGTCCATCCCGACTGTCCATCAGACAGGTTTTCATCGTGAAAACTTGATTTTCGCCCCGTCAGTCCATCCCGACAGTCTATCAGACAGGTTTTCATTGAAAACCTGATTTTCATTGAAAACCTGATTTTCATTGAAAACCTGATTTTCATTGAAAACCTGATTTTCGCCCCGTCAGTCCATCCCGACTGTCCATCAGACAGGTTTTCATCGCGAAAACCTGATTTTCGCCCCGTCAGTCCATCCCCACTGTCCATCAGACAGGTTTTCATCGCGAAAACCTGATTTTAGCCCCGTCAGTCCATCCCGACAGTCCATCAGACAGGTTTTGATCGGGGAAAACCTGATTTTTGCACCGTCAGTCCATCAGACAGGTTGTCATCCCGAAAACCTGATTTTCTCCCCGTTAGGTTATCCCGACAGTCCATCAGACATATTTTCACCGCGAAAACCTGATTTTCCTCCACCCAGTCAATCCCGACAGTCCAACATACTGGTTTTCATCGCGAAAACCTGATTTTCGTCCACCCAAACCATCCCGATAGTCCGTCAGACAGGTTTTCATCGCGAAAATTTGATTTTCGCCCCGTCAGTCCATCCCGACAGTCCATCAGACTGGTTTTCCTCGCGAAAACCTGATTTTCGCCCCGTCAGTCCATCCCGACAGTCCATCAGACAGGTTTTCATCGGGGAAAATCTGATTTTCGCCCCATCAGTCCATCCCGATTGTCCATCAGACAGGTTTTCATCGGGGAAAACCTGATTTTCGCCCAGTCCGTCCATCCCGATAGTCCATCAGACAGGTTTTCATCGCGAAAACCTGATATTCGTAAGCCGAGTCATTCCAGACAGTCCAACAGACTGGTTTTCATCCCGAAAACCCGATTTTCGCCCTGTCAGTCCATCCCGACAGTCCATCAGACAGGTTTTCATCTGGTAAAACCTGATTTTCGCCCCGTCAGTCCATCCCGACAGTCCATCAGAAAGGTTTTCATCGCGAAAACCTGATTTTTGTCCACCCAGTCCATCCGGACAGTCCATCAAACAGGTTTTCATCCCGAAAACATGATTTTCGCCCTGCCAGTCCACCCCGACAGTCCAGCAGACAGGTTTTCATCGCGAGAACTTGATTTTCGCCCCGTCAGTCCATCCTGACAGTCCATCAGACAGGTTTTCATCGGGGAAAACCTGATTTTCGCTCTGTCAGTCAATCCTGACAGTCCATCAGAAAGGTTTTCGTCGTGAAAACCTCATTTTCGTTCACCAAGTCCATCCAGACAGTCTATCCGGACAGTCCATCAGACGGGTTTTCCTCCCGAAAACCTGATTTTCGCCCCGCCAGTCCATCAGACTGGTTTTCATCCCGAAAACATGATTTTCGCCCTGCCAGTCCACCCCGACAGTCCAGCAGACAGGTTTTCATCGCGAAAACTTGATTTTCGCCCCGTCAGTCCATCCTGACAGTCCATCAGACATGTTTTCATCGGGGAAAACCTGATTTTCGCTCTGTCAGTCAATCCTGACAGTCCATCAGAAAGGTTTTCTTCGCGAAAACCTGATTTTTGTCCACCCAGTCCATCCGGACAGTCCATCAGACAGGTTTTCATCCCGAAAACATGATTTTCGCCCTGCCAGTCCACCCCGACAGTCCAGCAGACAGGTTTTCATCGCGAAAACTTGATTTTCGCCCCGTCAGTCCATCCTGACAGTCCATCAGAAAGGTTTTCGTCGCGAAAACCTAATTTTCGTTCACCAAGTCCATCCGGACAGTCCATCGGGACAGTCCATCCGGACAGTCCCTCAGACTGGTTTTCATCGCGAAAACCTGATTTTCGCCCCGTCAGTCCATCCCGACAGTCCGTCAGACAGGTTTTCATCGCGAAAATTTGATTTTCGCCCCGTCAGTCCATCCCGACAGTCCATCAGACTGGTTTTGATCGCGAAAACCTTATTTTCGCCCCGTCAGTCCATCCCGACAGTACATCAGACAGGTTTTCATCGGGGAAAATCTGATTTTCGCCCCATTAGTCCATCCCGATTGTCCATCAGACAGGTTTTCATCGGGGAAAACCTTATTTTCGCCCAGTCCGTCCATCCCGATAGTCTATCAGACAGGTTTTCATCGCGAAAACCTGATATTCGTAAGCCCAGTCATTCCAGACAGTCCATCAGACTGGTTTTCATCCCGAAAACCCGATTTTCGCCCTGTCAGTCCATCCCGACAGTCCATCAGACAGGTTTTCATCTCGTAAAACCTGATTTTCGCCCCGTCAGTCCATCCCGACAGTCCATCAGAAAGGTTTTCATCGCGAAAACCTGATTTTTGTCCACCCAGTCCATCAGACAGGTTTTCATCCCGAAAACATGATTTTCGCCCTGCCAGTCCACCCCGACAGTCCAGCAGACAGGTTTTCATCGCGAAAACTTGATTTTCGCCCCGTCAGTCCATCCTGACAATCCATCAGACAGGTTTTCATCGGGGAAAACCTGATTTTCGCTCTGTCAGTCAATCCTGACAGTCCATCAGAAAGGTTTTCGTCGCGAAAACCTGATTTTCGTTCACCAAGTCCATCCAGACAGTCCATCCGAACAGTCCATCAGACAGGTTTTCCTCCCGAAAACCTGATTTTCCCCCCGCCAATCCATTCCGACAGTCCATCAGACTGGCTTTCATCGCGAAAACCAAATTTTAGCCTCGTCAGTCCATCTCGACAGTCCATCAGACAGGTTTTCATTGAAAACCTGACTTTCGCCCTGTCAGTCCATCCCGACTGTCCATCAGACAGGTTTTCATCGTGAAAACTTGATTTTTGCCCCGTCAGTCCATCCCGACAGTCCGTCATACAGGTTTTCATTGAAAACCTGATTTTCGCCCCGTCAGTCCATCCCGACTGTCCATCAGACAGGTTGTCATCCCGAAAACCTGATTTTCTCCCCGCTAGGTTATCCCGACAGTCCATCAGACATATTTTCACCGCGAAAACCTGATTTTCCTCCACCCAGTCAATCCCGACAGTCCCACATACTGGTTTTCATCGCGAAAACCTGATTTTCGTCCACCCAAACCATCCCGACAGTCCGTCAGACAGGTTTTCATCGCGAAAATTTGATTTTCGCCCCGTCAGTCCATCCCGACAGTCCATCAGACTGGTTTTGATCGCGAAAACCTGATTTTCGCCCCGTCAGTCCATCCCGACAGTCCATCAGACAGGTTTTCATCGGGGAAAATCTGATTTTCGCCCCATCAGTCCATCCCGATTGTCCATCAGACAGGTTTTCATCGGGGAAAACCTGATCTTCGCCCAGTCCGTCCATCCCGATAGTCCATCAGACAGGTTTTCATCGCGAAAACCTGATATTCGTAAGCCCAGTCATTCCAGACAGTCCATCAGACTGGTTTTCATCCCGAAAACCCGATTTTCGCCCTGTCAGTCCATCCCGACAGTCCATCAGACAGGTTTTCATCTGGTAAAACCTGATTTTCACCCCGTCAGTCCATCCCGACAGTCCATCAGAAAGGTTTTCATCGCGAAAACCTGATTTTTGTCCACCCAGTCCATCCGGACAGTCCATCAGACAGGTTTTCATCCCGAAAACCTGATTTTCGCCCTGCCAGTCCACCCCGACAGTCCATCAGACTGGTTTTCATCGCGAAAACCTGATTTTCGCCCCGTCAGTCCATCCCGACAGTCCATCAGACAGGTTTTCATCGCAAAAACCCGATTTTCGTCCACCCAGTCCATCCCGACAGTCCATCAGACAGGTTTTCATCGCAAAAACCCGATTTTCGTCCACCCAGTCCATCAGACAAGTTTTCATTGAAAACCTGATTTTCGACCTGTCAGTCCATCCCGACTGTCCATCAGACAGGTTTTCATCGTGAAAACTTGATTTTCGCCCCGTCAGTCCATCCCGACAGTCTATCAGACAGGTTTTCATTGAAAACCTGATTTTCGCCCCGTCAGTCCATCCCGACTGTCCATCAGACAGGTTTCCATCGCGAAAACCTGATTTTAGCCCCGTCAGTCCATCCCGACAGTCCATCAGACAGGTTTTGATCGGGGAAAACCTGATTTTTGCACCATCAGTCCATCAGACAGGTTGTCATCCCGAAAACCTGATTTTCTCCCCGTTAGTTGATCCTGACAGTCCATCAGACATATTTTCACCGCGAAAACCAGATTTTCCTCCACCCAGTCCATCCCGACAGTCCAACATACTGGTTTTCATCGCGAAAACCTGATTTTCGTCCACCCAAACCATCCCGACAGTCCGTCAGACAGGTTTTCATCGCGAAAACCGGATTTTCGCACCGTCAGTCCATCCCGACAGTCCATCAGACAGGTTTTCATCGGGGAAAATCTGATTTTCGCCCCATCAGTCCATCCCTATTGTCCATCAGACAGGTTTTCATCGGGGAAAACCTGATTTTCGCCCAGTCCGTCCATCCCGATAGTCCATCAGACAGGTTTTCATCGCGAAAACCTGATATTCGTAAGCCCAGTCATTCCAGACAGTCCATCAGACTGGCTTTCATCCCGAAAACCCGATTTTCGCCCTGTCAGTCCATCCCGACAGTCCATCAGACAGGTTTTCATCTCGTAAAACTTGATTTTCGCCCCGTCAGTCCATCCCGACAGTCCATCAGAAAGGTTTTCATCGCGAAAACCTGATTTTTGTCCACCCAGTCCATCCAGACAGTCCATCAGACAGGTTTTCATCCCGAAAACATGATTTTCGCCCTGCCAGTCAACCCCGACAGTCCAGCAGACAGGTTTTCATCGCGAAAACTTGATTTTCGCCCCGTCAGTCCATCCTGACAATCCATCAGACAGGTTTTCATCGGGGAAAACCTGATTTTCGCTCTGTCAGTCAATCCTGACAGTCCATCAGAAAGGTTTTCGTCGCGAAAACCTGATTTTCGTTCACCAAGTCCATCCAGACAGTCCATCCGGACAGTCCATCAGACAGGTTTTCCTCCCGAAAACCTGATTTTCGCCCCGCCAGTCCATCCCGACAGTCCATCAGACTGGTTTTCATCGCGAAAACCAAATTTTCGCCTCGTCAGTCCATCTCGACAGTCCATCAGACAGGTTTTCATTGAAAACCTGACTTTCGCCCTGTCAGTCCATCCCGACTGTCCATCAGACAGGTTTTCGTCGTGAAAACTTGATTTTCGCCCCGTCAGTCCATCCCGACTGTCCATCAGACAGGTTTTCATCGCGAAAACCTGATTTTCGCCCCGTCAGTCCATCCCGACTGTCCATCAGACAGATTTTCATCGCGAAAACCTGATTTTCGTCCACCCAAACCATCCCGACAGTCCGTCAGACAGGTTTTCATCGCGAAAACTTGATTTTCGCACCGTCAGTCCATCATGACAGTCCATCAGACAGGTTTTAATCGGGCAAAACCTGATTTTGGCCCGGTCAGTCCATCCCGACAGTCCATCAGAAAGGTTTTCATCGCAAAAACCTGATTTTCATCCACCCAGTACATCTGGAAAGTCCATCCCGACAAGTTTTCATCCCGAAAACCTGATTTTCGCCCTGCCAGTCCATCCCGACAGTCCATCAGACAGGTTTTCATCGCGAAAACTTGATTTTCGCCCTGTCAGTCCATCCTAACAGTCCATCAGACAGTTTTTCATGGGGGAAAACCTGATTTTCGCTCGGTCAGTACATCCCGACAGTCCATCAGAAAGGTTTTCATCGCGAAAACCTGAATTTTGTCCACCCAGTCCATCCGGCCAGTCCATCAGACAGGTTTTCATCCCGAAAACATGATTTTTGCCCTGCCAGTCCATCCCGACAGTCCATCAGACAGGTTTTCATCTGGTAAAACCTGATTTTCGCCCCGTCAGTCCATCCCGACAGTCCATCAGAAAGGTTTTCATCGCGAAAACCTGATTTTTGTCCACCCAGTCCATCCGGACAGTCCATCAGACAGGTTTTCATCCCGAAAACATGATTTTCGCCCTGCCAGTCCACCCCGACAGTCCAGCAGACAGGTTTTCATCGCGAAAACCTGATTTTCGCCCCGTCAGTCCATCCTGACAATCCATCAGACAGGTTTTCATCGGGGAAAACCTGATTTTCGCTCTGTCAGTCATTCCTGACAGTCCATCAGAAAGGTTTTCGTCGCGAAAACCTGATTATCGTTCACCAAGTCCATCCAGACAGTCCATCCGGACAGTCCATCAGACAGGTTTTCCTCCCGAAAACCTGATTTTCCCTCCGCCAGTCCATCCCGACAGTCCATCAGACTGGTTTTCATCGCGAAAACCAAATTTTCGCCTCGTCAGTCCATCTCGACAGTCCATCAGACAGGTTTTCATTGAAAACCTGACTTTCGCCCTGTCAGTCCATCCCGACTGTCCATCAGACAGGTTTTCATCGTGAAAACTTGATTTTCGCCCCGTCAGTCCATCCCGACAGTCCGTCATACAGGTTTTCATTGAAAACCTGATTTTCGCCCCATCAGTCCATCCCGACTGTCCATCAGACAGGTTTTCAATGCGAAAACCTGATTTTCGTCCACCCAGTCCATCCCGACAGTCCATTGACAGGTTTTCATCGCGAAAACTTGATTTTCGCCCCGTCAGTCCATCCTGACAGTCCATCAGACAGGTTTTCATCGGGGAAAACCTGATTTTCGCTCGGTCAGTCCATCCCGACATTCCATCCCGACACTCCATCAAAAAGGTTTTCATCGCGAAAACCTGATTTTCGTCCAACCAGTCCATCCGGACAGTACATCAGACTGGTTTTCATCCCGAAAACCAGATTTTCGCCCCGCCAGTCCATCCTGACAGTCCATTAGACCGGTTTTCATCGCAAAAACCTGATTTTCACCCCGTCAGTCCATCCCGACAGTCCATCAGACAGGTTTTTTCATCGCGAAAACCCGATTTTCGTCCACCCAGTCCATCCGGACAGTCCATCAGATAGGTTTTCATTCAAAACCTGATTTTCGCCATGTCAGTCCATCCCGACTGTCCATCAGACAGGTTTTCATCGTGAAAACTTGATTTTCGCCCCGTCAGTCCATCCCGACAGTCTATCAGACAGGTTTTCATTGAAAACCTGATTTTCATTGAAAACCTGATTTTCATTGAAAACCTGATTTTCATTGAAAACCTGATTTTCGCCCCGTCAGTCCATCCCGACTGTCCATCAGACAGGTTTTCATCGCGAAAAAACCTGATTTTCGCC
>FNXX01000300.1:0-16756 GCA_900108845.1 Iljinskaea planisiliqua | reverse complement strand
TCAGACTGGTTTTTCCCGAAAACCTTGTTTTTGCCCCGTCTCATCCGACAGTCCATCAGACAGGTTTTCATCGCGAAAACGTGATTTTCGCCCCGTCAGTCCATCAGATAGGTTTTCATCGGGGAAAACCTGATTTTTGTCCACCCAGTCCATCCCGACGGTCCATCAGACAGGTTTTCATTGGGAAAACCTGATTTTCGCCCCGTCAGTCCATCCGACAGTCCATCAGACAGGTTTTCATCGCGAAAACCTAATTTTCGTCCACCCAGTCCATCCGGACAGTCCATCAGACAGGTTTTCATCTCGAAAACCTGATTTTCGCCCAGTCAGTCCATCCCGACAATCCATCAGACTTGTTTTCATCGCGAAATCCTTATTTTCGCCCCGTCAGTGCATCCCGACAGTCCATCAGACTGGTTTTCATCTCGAAACTCTGATTTTCGCCCCGTCAGTCCATCCTGACAGTCCATTAGACAGGTTTTCATCGGGGAAAACCTGATTTCGCCCCGTCAGTCCATCCCGACAGTCTATCAGACAGGTTTTCATCGTGAAAACCTGATTTTCGTCCACCTAGTCCATTCGGACAATCCATCAGGCAGGTTTTCATCGAAAACCTGATTTTCGCCCCATCAGTCCATCCTGACAGTTCATCAGCCAGGTTTTCATTGCGAAAACCTGATTTTCGCCTCGTCAGTCCATTACGACAGTCCATCAAACAGTTTTTCATCGCGAAAACTTGATTTTCACCCCGTCAGTCCATCCTAACAGTCCATCAGACAGGTTTTCATCGTGGAAACACTGATTTTTGTCCCGTCAGTCCATCCAGACAGTCCATCAGACTGGTGTTCATCGCGAAAACCTGAATTTCGCCCCGTCAGTCCATCCCGACAGTCCATCAGAATTGTTTTCATCCCAAAAAGCAAATTTTCGTTCCGTCAGTCCATCCCGACAGTCCATCAGACAGGTTTTCATCGTGAAAACCTGATTTTCGTCCACCCAGTCCATCCGGACAGTCCAACAGACAGGTTTTCATCGCGAAAACCTGATTTTCGTCCACCCAGTCAGTCCATACGGTCCATCAGACAGGTTTTCAACGGGGAAAACCTGATTTTCGTCCCGTCAGTCCATCCCGACAGTCCATCAGACAGGTTTTCATTGGGGAAAACCTGATTTTCGCCCCGTAAGTCCATCCCGACAGTCCATCAGACAGGTTTTCATCGCGGAACCTGATTTTCATCCACCCAGTCCATCCGGATTGTCCATCAAACATGTTTTCGATAAAAACCTGATTTTCGCCCCGTAAGTCCATACCGACAGTCCATCAGACAGGTTTTCATCAGTGAAAACCTTATTTTCGCCCCGTCAGTCCATCCCGACAGTCCATCAGACAGGTTTTCATCACGAAAACCTGATTTTCGTCCACCGAGTCCATCCAGACAGTCCATCAGACAGGTTTTCATCGGGGAAAAGCTGATTTTCGCCCCGTCAGTCCATCCCGACAGTCCATCAGACAGGTTTTCCTCGTGAAAACCTGATTTTCGTCCACCCAGTGCATCCCGACGGTCCATCAGACAGGTTTTCATCAGGGAAAACCTGATTTTCGCCCCGTCAGTCCATCCCGACAGTCTATCAGACAAGTATTCGTCGCGAAAACTTGATATTCGTCTACCCAGTCCTGTCCGGACAGTCCATCAGACAGATTTTCACCCCGAAAACCTGATTTTCGCCCGTCAATCCATTCTGACAGTCCATCAGACCGGTTTTCATTGCGACAACCTGGTTTTCGCCCCGTAAGTCCATCCCGACAGTCCATCAGACTGGTTTTTTTCGCGAAAACCTGATTGTCGCCCGTCAGTCCTTCCCGACAGTCCATCAGACAGGTTTTCATCGCGACACCCTTATTTTCGTCCACCCAGTCCATCCGGACAGTCCATCAGACTGGTTTTCATCAGGGAAAACCTGATTTTCACCCCGTCAGTCCATCCCGACAGTCCATCAGACAGGTTTTCATCGCGAAAACCAGATTTTCGTCCACCCAGTCCATCAGACAGGTTTTCATCCCGAAAACAAGATTTTCGCCCCGTGTGACCATCCCGACCGTCCATCAGACTGGTTTTGCATCGCGAAAACCTTATTTTCGCTCCGTCAGTCCATCCCGACAGTCCATCAGACAGGTTTTCATCGCGAAAACTTCATTTTCGCCCCGTCAGTCCATCCTGACAGTCCATCAGATAGGTTTTCATCGGGGAAAACCTGATTTTCGTCCACCCAGTCCATCCCGACGGTCCATCATACAGGTTTTCATCTGGTAAAACCTGATTTTTGCCCCGTCAGTCCATCCCGATAGTCCATCAGACAGGTTTTCATCGCGAAAACCTGATTTTCGTCCACCCAGTCCATCCGGACAGTCCATCAGACAGGTTTTCATCTCGAAAACCTGATTTTCGCCCCGTCAGTCCATCCCGAAAGTCCATCAGACTTGTTTTCATCGCGAAAACCTGATTTTCGCCCCGTCAGTTCATCCCGACAGTCCATCAGCCAGGTTTTTATCACGAAAACCTGATTTTCGCCACGTCAGTCCATCCCGAGAGTGATAGACACCGAGGTACCGTACCAGGCCAAACGTCCACGGACTGCTCGGAGGATGAGGAACCGCACGTACCAGAGCAGGACAGACTGGGCAATCATGCTGAGGAACATCTTGCTCGTGAGGAAACCGAGGTTCAACAACAGGAAACCAGTTCTGCCCGAGGAACAGGACATCCAGACGCTACGGCCGTGTTCCTTATAGACCCGGCCGGACACGGGAGCAAGCTGCGAAGGGACGGCCGACCTAAAGACCGAATCACCCGGCGCACTCGATCCCAATCTCGACCCAAAAGTCATGAGGAAGCCAACGAACAAGCCAGAATTCAAATGGCCCGAGCCAATTCAGAGATCGCACGAGACACTCAAGTTTTAGCCCGGAACGGACGTCCGGATATCGAGCCAACACAGGAAGAAGGGAGTTTCCAAGACTTAATGGATCTTTCCATCGACCGAAACTTGAGGCAGCGTATTATGGGACTAAAGGAGATTATCGAACGTGGGAGTTTCCAGTTAGCACGAGCCGAACCAGACTTGCCCCATGCAGATTTCCTTTGCTCCATCCGCGCCCGAGAAACACTAAGCTAAAATTCACCAGAAGCTCAAGGGTCAACTTTGCTGGAAGTTCAAGGGTCACCCTCACCAAACCGCGTGGACTGAAGGCGACTTTGACTCAATTAAGATTTAGTCTTCCTTATTTATTTTAAGTCTAGAAATTCTCACAAACTCTTCGTCTCTAATCTCTATCTTTGTATCTTCTACTTGCGAAGATATATAAGTCTGTAAGAACACCATTTCCGAATTAATCAAGTTTTTTAATCAATTGTCTTCTTGAGAGGAAATATCTTTGTTCTTCTGGAACATTTCGTCTGTTTGGCAAGGGTTACTTCCAAACGACAACCTCCTTAGATTCACTGCAAGGGTTACTTCCTTGAGTCTTAGGAGTGGAGAATACCAAGGGACTTTCACATCTCTTGACGGTCTCCTTCGATCCATCAGTCTGAACCGTTTAAGCTAGTAGCTGCGGTCTCAGTCATATCCAACTTACCTTCAAAGAGTCCAATCCTACCGAGGGATCCATTAGACAGTCCATCATCCAGGTTTTCATCGCGAAAACCTGATTTTCGCCCCGTCAGTCCATCCCGACAGCCCATCAGACATGTTTTCATCGCGAAAACCTGATTTTCGCCCCGTCAGTCCATCCCAACAGTCCATCAGACTGGTTTTCATCGCGAAAACTTGATTTTCGCCCCGTCAGTCCATCCTGACAGTCCATCAGACAGGTTTTCATCGCGGAAACCCTGATTTTTGTCCCGTCAGTCCATCCAGACAGTCCATCAGACTTGTTTTCATCGCGAAAACCTGATTTTCGCCCCGTCAGTCCATCCCGACAGTCCATCAGACTTGTTTTCATCCAAAAAAGCAGATTTTCGTTCCGTCAGTCCATCCCGACAGTCTATCAGACAGGTTTTCATCGTGAAAACCTGATTTTCGTCCGCCCACTCCATCCGGACAGTCCAACAGACAGGTTTTCATCGCGAAAACCTGATTTTCGTCCACCCAGTCAGTCCTGACGGTCCATCAGACAGGTTTTCAACGGGGAAAACCTGATTTTCGTCCCATCAGTCCATCCCGATAGTCCAGCAGACAGGTTTTCATCGGGGAAAACCTGATTTTCGCCCAGTCAGTCCATCCCGAGAGTGCATCAGACAGGTTTTCCTCGTGAAAACCTGATTTTCGTCCACCCAGTGCATCCCGACGGTCCATCAGACAGGTTTTCATCTGGGAAAACCTGATTTTCGCCCCGTCAGTCCATCCTGACAGTCGATCAGACAGGTATTCATCGCGAAAACTTGATATTCGTTTACCCTGTCCATCCGGACAGTCCATCAGACAGGTTTTCACCCCGAAAACCTGATTTTCGCCCCGTCAATCCATCCTGACTGTCCATCAGACAGGTTTTCGCCCCGTCAGTCCATCCCGACAGTCCATCAGACTGGTTTTCATCGCGAAAACCTGATTTTCGCCCCATCAGTTCATCCCGACAGTCCATCAGACAGGTTTTCATCGCGAAACCTTATTTTCGTCCACCCAGTCCATCCGGACAGTCCATCAGACTGGTTTTCATCGGGGAAAAGCAGATTTTTGGTTACCTTGGGACGTACGGCCGTACCGTCCGTATTATACGGCCACACCGTCCGTACAAGGCCGGCCGTACATCCACGTCCGTTTGTCCGGGGAAGCTCTTTAGAAGAAGTGTGGAGAGTGTGCAAAGTCTGGGCGTCCGTACCGTACGGCCTCACCGTCCGTACAAGGCTGGCCGTACCAGCTCGACCGTACCGTCCTAAGAAGCTTCCCAGAAGATTGAAGGCCTGTGCAAAGCCCGGGCACAAGAGGACAAGAAGGAAGCTTATAGGAAGCTTCCTAGAAGACCGACGAGCCAGCTGGTCATGACCGTTTGTGGATAAGGCCAGCTGGTCACGTCGTCCCTTTCTCCTTTTTGACCAAAGATTCGGTCTGTTCCCTGGTTGATGACGCGTCCCTATGAGTCACTAGATCCTCTGGCATATTCTTGCCAGAGTTCTCCTTTATAAATGATTGTATCATCTCTTGTAAACTGTTGATTCTTTTGGTTACAATGAAATCTCTTTGGTTCTTTCACTCTGTTCTTCATTCTCTCTCGTTCTAGATTAAACTCTCACTCAATCTCTTCTAAACTCTCCCATTCTCCTTATCTATTCCGCATAATCTTTCATGGTATCAGAGCCAGGTTGCTAGTTCTTGTGTCTATTCTCTCATCTCTGGTTCGATTCTCTTTCTCACTCACTTGTTCAGTCTCTCCATCTCAGAATCTCTCAAGTTTTCTCCTTAGACATCCATGGAGAATACCAAGTTCACAAAACTACCGGTCACCCTCAAAGGGGGAAACAACTACTTGCTCTGGGCGAGAACCACAAAGGCTGTTCTTTGTGGTCAAGGTGTCTGGAGTCATGTTGAAGACTCGGATGATAGTGTCAAAAACCCAACAAGTGTAGAAGACACACGTTGGTTCCAAGAAGATCAGTCTGTCCTAGCTATTCTTCAGGGGTCGCTAGACCTGTCCATCCTAGAGGCATACTCATACTGCGAGACAGCAAGACAGCTCTGGGAAACCCTCAAGAATGTGTTCGGTAACATCTCAAATCTCACAAGAGTGTTTGAAGTGAAGCGGTCCATCAACAACCTTTCCCAAGCAGATATGGAGTTTAATGAGTTCTTTGGGAAGTTCAGGACATGCTAAGGCCAGAGACCATTGATCCTGTCGTGCTTGATGACCGAAGGGAACAGGACAAAGTGTTTGCTCTGTTGCTCTGCCTCAGCTCCTCTTACAACGACCTTATCAAGCATATGCTCAGAGCGGACAAGCTTCCCTGCCTTGAAGAGGTGTGTTCGCAGATTCAGAAGGAGCAAGGGTCACTTGGACTATTTGGTGGAACAGGGGAACTTCCAACAGCAAACAAGAGCTTGTTCCATTCAACCAACAAGACCTACTCTAAGTCAGAGGACCGTAGGAACTGGATTTGTGGCCACTGCAAGAAGAAAGGTCAAAACAAGGACAAGTGCTGGATACTCCACCCACACCTCAAGCCGGCCAAGTTCAAGGAAGCAAGGGCCAACATTACTGAAGCGGTGGATACTCAGGGTTCAACCTCAGCAGCTAATGGTCAAACTCAAGTGGAGGGATCTGAGTTAGCTATGGTGGTTCATGGAGGAGCCAGAGGACCGGACAATGACCTAGTAAGGAAGTCGGACCTGGAGGCTCTCATCAAATCCATCATCAATCTAGAGTCTGGTAAAACTTATTTCACAATGACTAGGCCTAGTAAATCCATTGGAACTCGGTCTAATAATTCACTTGTTGTAGACTCAGGAGCATCACATCATATGATTAGTAACCCTGAGCTTCTTAGCAACATTAAACGGGCCTTAGGTAGTGTGGTTATAGCAAATGGTGATAAGGTTGCAGTTAGTGGAATTGGAGACCTTAAGTTATTTGATAAGCAGTCTAAAGCCTTGTATATGCCTAAGTTCACATCCAACTTACTATCGGTCAAGAGAGTAACAAATGATTTAAACTGCTATGCTATCTTTGGACCTAACCGTGTACAGTTTCAGGATATTGATACTATGCAATTGCTTGGACAAGGTGGAACTAAGGATGATCTGTATGTTTTGGAAGACACTTCACCAAGCAATGTCAAACCTGTTTCGTTTTCTTCTTATTTCTCTGTTGGCCTGAACAAATTGTGGCATGCTAGACTAGGCCATCCTCATTTTCATGCTTTAAAGTTGTTGTTACCTCAAGTTTCCTTTGATCACTCTAGTTGTGAAGCTTGTATCCTTGGTAAACATTGCAAATCGGTTTTTCCAAAGTCATTATCTATCTATGAACATTGCTTTGATTTAGTTCATTCAGATGTTTGGACATCTCCTTGCATGTCTAGGGATAGTAACAAATATTTCGTGACCTTTATAGATGAAAAATCGAAATATACTTGGATAACCTTGCTTCCTTCTAAAGATAGAGTGTTTGATGCTTTCATAAACTTTCAAAACTATGTGACTAACCAATTTAAAGCCAAATTGAAAGTTTTAAGAACAGATAATGGAGGAGAGTACATAAATCACAAGTTCAAAGATCACTTAGCTAAACATGGCATATTGCATCAAACGAGCTGTCCATATACTCCACAACAAAATGGAGTGGCTGAAAGGAAGAACAGACATATTATGGAGGTGGCTCGGTCCATGATGTTCCATGCCAATGTTCCAAAAAGATTTTGGGGAGATGCAGTAATGACAGCATGCTATATGATCAATCGAACTCCAACCAGAGTCCTTAACAACTCCTCTCCATTCGAGGTACTCAACAAGTCCAAACCTTCAATTGATTATCTAAAAGTGTTTGGATGTGTCTGTTTTGTCCTAGATCCAGGAATACAAAGGACCAAGCTTGATGAAAAGAGTGTGAAGTGTATGTTCATTGGCTACTCCACTACACAAAAGGGATTCAAGTGTTTCGATCCTACCAACAATCAGACCTATGTTTGCAGAGATGTTAAGTTCTTAGAAGATCAAGGTTTCTACATGGAAATGGACTGGGATAGCTTGAAGAACTTAGCTCAATCATCCTCTGACCGAGCATCAACCTTGCGTTTCCTCCTAGATCACCTAGGCCACAACAATTTCCAACGACCGGCCACTCCAAATACAGCTCCTCAAGAAGGAGATCAACCTCAAGAAGAGGCTCAAACCAATGCTACCCATGAGGGGGAGAAAACTGAAGAACCTCAAGATGAGGTCCAAACTGACGCTACCCATGAGGGGGAGCATGTTGCGGTAACTCAAGAAGAAGAACCGCAGGGAAAAACTCAAGCCAGCGACCAGACAACCCCTGACACCCAACCTTTGGTGGACCAGGAGCCAGCTCCCATTGTCCGAAGATGAAGTACGAGGGATCGGAAAGTTCGAGGGTTCGAGGCTCCGGAAAGTTCAAGGACGAGTTCTCGTGTCTACTTCAATAGTCAGGCCGTGGCTCATCCAGAAATTGAAGCTGTTTGCTCGCTTGCCCTGTTGCCATCTGAACATCTTGCATTCCTCACCAAGATCGAAGCTGAGGTCATTCCATCCACATACGAGGCAGCAATGGCCAGTCTACAATGGAGGGATGCAGTAGTAGCTGAGGTTGGTGCTATGGAGAAGAATCACACGTGGGATGCTTCGATTCTTCCTAAGGGCAAGAAGGTGGTCACGTCCAGATGGGTGTTTACCATCAAGTACAAGACCAATGGAGACATTGATCGTTACAAGGCGAGGCTGGTGGCTCGCGGCTTCACCCAGACGTATGGGAATGACTACAAAGACACCTTCGCCCCAGTAGCCAAACTACCCACGGTAAGAGTTGTTTTAGCTTTAGCAGCTAACCTATCTTGGGAGTTGTGGCAGATGGATGTCAAGAACGCCTTCTTACAAGGCGACCTTGAAGAGGAGGTGTATATGCAGCCGCCTGCGGGCCTTGAAGATACTATTAACCCAGGCCAGGTGCTACGACTGAGGAAGGCTATCTACGGTCTCAAACAGTCTCCAAGGGCCTGGTATCACAAGCTCAGCCGCACATTGTGGGATCTCGGGTTTCGGCGATCCGAGGCTGATCACAGCCTATTCACTCACAAATCCTCTCAAGGTATAGTGGTGGTTGTTGTATATGTAGATGACTTGATCATCTCTGGCAACAACAAGGACGGTATCCTCGCACTCAAGTCCTCTCTTCAAGCGTCTTTAGATATTAAAGATCTTGGTGAACTTAAAATTTTTTTGGGTATTGAAGTCTGTAGGAATACTGATGGTCTCTTTCTTTCCCAAAGAAAGTATGTCCTTGATTTGTTGAATGAGACAGGCACGATGGAAGCCAAGCCGGCTGTGAGTCCCCTTGAAGATGGCTACAAGGTCAACCGAGAGGGGGAGAAGGAGGATGAACCCTTTGAAGATCCTGCCTTATACCGTAAGCTAGTTGGTAAGTTGATCTATTTAACACTTACTAGACCTGACTTGTGTTTTTGTGTGAACCAGGTCAGTCAGCACATGAAGGCTCCTACGAAATATCAGTGGACTGTGGTCGAGAGAATCCTCAGATACCTCAGGGGGAGCTTGGACCATGGCATTTGGATGGGAAAGAATGCAAGCACCAAGATTGTGGGATATTGTGACGCTGACTGGGCTGGAGATAGAGTGGACAGGAGGTCCACAACTGGCTATTGCACGTTCGTTGGAGGCAACATGGTGACCTGGAAGACCAAGAAGCAGAAGGTGGTGGCGTGCTCAACGGCTGAAGCAGAGTACCGGGCAATGAGGAAGCTGACTAATGAGTTGACTTGGCTGAAGAGTCTGCTGGCCGATCTTGACATTCAGCCAACCACACCGATGGTGATGCATTGCGACAACCAGGCGGCCATTCATATTGCTTCAAACTCAGTCTTTCACAAACGCACCAAGCATATAGAGGTGGACTGCCATAAGGTTCGGGAAAAGATCGCGGACAGGACAATCCTTCCATGTTTCACAAGGAGTGAGGATCAGCTTGCCGACATATTCACTAAGGCCGCAAGACCAAAGGTGTGTGACCACATCTTCAGCAGGCTCGGCCTAGTGAGCTTGTCCCGGGGGTACGCGCTTCTCTGCCCATGAAGTACATACTCTTTTCCTTAAACAGAGTTTTTCCCAATGGGTTTTATCTGTTAAGGTTTTTAACGAGGTGTATCTTCATGGGCGCTCCAAGCTAAGCATTCTAGGGTGATTCCAGAATGCTTAGCTTGAGGGGGAGTGTTGACCTTGGGACGTACGGCCACACCGTCCATACTGTACGGCCTCACCGTCCGTTCAAGGCCGGCCGTACAACCACGTCCGTTTGTCCCGGGAAGCTCTTTGGAAGAAGTGTGGAGAGTGTGCAAAGTCCGGCCGTCCGTACCGTACGGCCTCACCGTCCGTACAGGGCCGGCCGTACCAGCTCGACCGTACCGTCCTAAGAAGCTTCCTAGAAGATTGAAGGCGTGTGCAAAGCCCGGGCACAAGAGGACAAGAAGAAAGCTTATAGGAAGCTTCCTAGAAGACCGACGAGCCAGCTGGTCATGACCGTTTGTGGATAAGGCCAGCTGGTCACGACGTCCCTTTCTCCTTTTTGACTAAAGATTCGGTCTGTTCCCTGGTTGATGACGCGTCCCTATGAGTCACTAGATCCTCTGGCATATTCTTGCCAGAGTTCTCCTTTATAAACGATTGTATCATCTCTTGTAAACTGTTGATTCTTTTGGTTACAATGAAATCTCTTTGGTTCTTTCACTCTGTTCTCCATTCTCTCTCGTTCTAGATTAAACTCTCACTCAATCTCTTCTAAACTCTCCCATTCTCCTTATCTATTCCGCATAATCTTACAATTTTCACCCGTCAGTCCATCCCGACAGTCCATCAGACAGGTTTTCATCGCGAAAACCAGATTTCGTCCACCCAGTCCATCAGACAGGTTTTCATCCCGGAAACAAGATTTTTGCCCCGTCTGACCATCCCGACCGTCCATCAGACTGGTTTTGCATTGCGAAAACCTGATTTTCGCCCCGTCAGTCCATCCCGACAGTCCATCAGACAGGTTTTCATCGCGAAAAATTGATTTTCGCCCCGTCAGTCAATCCTGACAGTCCATCAGATAGGTTTTCATCGCGAAAACTTGATTTTCGCCCCGTCAGTCCATCCTGACAGTCCATCAGATAGGTTTTCATCGGGGAAAACCTGATTTTCGTCCACCCAGTCCTTCCCGACGGTCCATCAGACAGGTTTTCATCTGGGAAAACCTGATTTTCGCCCCGTCAGTCCATCCCGACAGTCCATCAGACAGGTTTTCATCGCGAAAACCTGATTTTCGTCCACCCAGTCCATCCGGACAGTCCATCAAACAGGTTTTCATCTCGAAAACCTGATTTTCGCCCTGTCAGTCCATCCCGACAGTCCATCAGACTTGTTTTCATCGCGAAAACCTGATTTTCGCCCCGTCAGTCCATCCCGACAGTCCATCAGCCAGGTTTTCATCGCGAAAACCGGATTTTCGCCACGTCAGTCCATCCCGACAGTCCATCAGCCAGGTTTTCATCGCGAAAACCAGATTTTCGCCCCGTCAGTCCATCCCGACATTCCATGTGACAGGTTTTCATCGCGTAAACCTGATTTTCGCCCCGTCAGTCCATCCCGACAGTCCATCAGACTGGTTTTCATCGCGAAAACTTGATTTTCGCCCCGTCAGTCCATCCTGACAATCCATCAGACAGGTTTTCATCAGGGAAAACCTGATTTTCGCCCCGTCAGTCCATCCCGACAGTCCATCAGACAGGTTTTCATCGCGGAAACCTAATTTTGGTCCACCCAGTCCATCCGGATTGTCCATCAAACAGGTTTTCGATAAAAACCTGATTTTTGCCCCATAAGTCCATCCCGACAGTCCATCAGACAGGTTTTCATCAGTGAAAACCTGATTTTCGCCCTGTCAGTCCATCCCAACAGTCCATCAGACAGGTTTTCATTGCGAAAACCTGATTTTCGTCCACCCAGTCCATCCGGACAGTCCATCAGACAGGTTTTCATCGGGGAAAACCAGATTTTCGCCCCGTCAGTCCATCCCGACAGTCCATCAGACAGGTTTACCTCGTGAAAACCTGATTTTCGTCCACCCAGTGCATCCCGACGGTCCATCAGACAGGTTTTCATCTGGGAAAACCTGATTTTCGCCCCGTCAGTCCATCCCGACAGTCCATCAGACAGGTATTCATCGCGGAAACTTGATATTCATCTACCCAGTCTATCCGGACAGTCCATCAGACAGGTTTTCAACCCGAAAACCTGATTTTCGCCACGTCAATCCATCCTGACAGTCCATCAGACAGGTTTTCATCACGAAAACCAGGTTTTCGCCCCGTCAGTCCATCCCGACAGTCCATCAGACTGGTTTTCATCGCGAAAACCTGATTTTCGCCCCGTCAGTCCATCCCGACAGTCCATCAGACAGGTTTTCATCGCGAAAACCTGATTTTCGCCCCGTCAGTCCATCCCGAGAGTCCATCAGACAGGTTTTCATCGCGAAAACCTGATTTTCGTCCACCAAGTCCATCCGAACAGTCCATCAGACAGGTTTTCACCCCGAAATCCTGATTTTCGCCCCGTCAATCCATCCTGACAGTCCATCAGAAGGGTTTTCATCACGGAAACCTGATTTTCGCCCCGTCAATCCATCCCGACAGTCCATCAGACAGGTTTTCATCGGGGAAAACCTGATTTTCGCCCCGTCAGTCCATCCGGACAGTCCATCAGACAGGTTTTCCTCGTGAAAACCAGATTTTCGTCCACCCAGTCCATCAAACAGCTTTTCATCCCGAAAACAAGATTTTCGCCCCGTCTGACCATCCCGACCGTCCATCAGACTGGTTTGGCATCACGAAAACCTGATTTTCGTCTACCCAGTCCATCCAGACAGTTCATCAAACAGGTTTTCACCCCGAAAACCGGATTTTCGCCCCGTCAATCCATCCTGACAGTCCATCAGAAAGGTTTTCATCGCGGAAACCTGATTTTCGCCCCTTCAGTCCATCTTGACAGTCCATAAGACAGGTTTTCGTCGCAAAAACCTGATTTTCGCCCCGTCAGTCCATCCCGACTGTCCATCAGACTTTTTTTCATCCCAAAAACCTGATTTTCGGCCCGTCTGTCCATCCCCATAGTCTATCAGACAGGTTTTCTTCGGGGGAAACCTGATTTTCGCCCCGTCATTCCATACAGGTTTTCATCGAAAATCCTATTTTCGCCCCGTCAGTCCATCCCGACAGTCCACCGACCAGGTTTTTGTCTTGAAAACCTGATTTTTGCCCCGTCAGACCATCCCGACAGTCCACCAGACTGGTTTTCATCCCGAAAACCTGATTTTCGCCCCGTCAGTCCATTCCGACAAACTTTCACATAGGTTTTCATCGGGGAGAACCTGATTTTCGCCCCGTCAGTCCATCCCGACAGTCGATCAGAAAGGGTTTTATCGCAGAAACCTGATTTTCGTCCACCCAGTCCATCCGGATTGTCCATCTGAAAGGTTTTCGATGAAAACCTGATTTTCCCCCGTCAGTCCATCCTGACAGTCCATCAGACAGGTTTTCATCGCGAAAACTTGATTTTCGCCCCGCCAGTCCATCCTGACAGTCCATCAGATAGGTTTTCATCGTGAAAACCTGATTTTCGTCCACCTAGTCCATTCGGACAATCCAACAGGCAGGTTTTCATCGAAAACCTGATTTTCGCCCCATCAGTCCATCTTGACAGTCCATCAGCCAGGTTTTCATTGCGAAAACCTGATTTTCGCCTCGTCAGTCCATTACGACAGTCCATCAGAGAAGTTTTCATCGCGAAAACTGTATTTTCGCCCCATCAGTCCATCCTGACAGTCCATAAGACAGGTTTTCGTCACAAAAACCTGATTTTCGCCCCGTCAGTCCATCCCGACTGTCCATCAGACTTTTTTTCATCCCAAAAACCTGATTTTCGGCCCGTCTGTCCATCCCCATAGTCTATCAGACAAGTTTTCTTCGGGGGAAACCTGATTTCCGCCCCGTCATTCCATCCTGACAGTCCATGAGACAGGTTTTCAACGAAACTCCTATTTTCGAAAATCCTATTTTCGCCCCGTCAGTCCATCCCGACAGTCCACCGACCAGGTTTTCGTCTTGAAAACCTGATTTTTGCCCCATCAGACCATCCCGACAGTCCACCAGACTGGTTTTCATCCCGAAAACCTGATTTTCGCCCCGTCAGTCCATTCCGACAAACTTTCACATAGGTTTTCATCGGGGAGAACCTGATTTTCGCCCCGTCAGTCCATCCCGACAGTCGATCAGAAAGGGTTTTATCGCAGAAACCTGATTTTCATCCACCCAGTCCATCCGGATTGTCCATCTGACAGGTTTTCGATGAAAACCTGATTTTCCCCCCGTCAGTCCATCCCGACAGTCCATCAGACAGGTTTTCATCGCGAAAACTTGATTTTCGCCCCGCCAGTCCATCCTGACAGTCCATCAGATAGGTTTTCATCGTGAAAACCTGATTTTCGTCCACCTAGTCCATTCGGACAATCCAACAGGCAGGTTTTCATCGAAAACCTGATTTTCGCCCCATCAGTCCATCCTGACAGTCCATCAGCCAGGTTTTCATTGCGAAAACCTGATTTTCGCCTCGTCAGTCCATTACGACAGTCCATCAGACAAGTTTTCATCGCGAAAACTTGATTTTCGCCCCATCAGTCCATCCTGACAGTCCATCAGCCTGGTTTTCATTGCGAAAACCTGATTTTCGCCTCGTCAGTCCATTACGACAGTCCATCAGACATGTTTTCATCGCGAAAACATTATTTTCGCCCCATCAATCCATCCTGACAGTCCATCAGACAGGTTTTCATCAGGAAAACCCTGATTTTTGTCTCGTCAGTCCATCCAGACAGTCCATCAGACTGGTTTTCATCGCGAAAACCTGATTTTCGCCCCGTCAGTCCATCCCGACAGTCCATCATACTTGTTTTCATCCCAAAAAGCAGATTTTGGTTCCGTCAGTCCATCCCGACAGTCCATCAGACAGGTTTTCATCGTGAAAACCTGATTTTCGTCCACCCAGTCCATCCGGACAGTCCAAAAGACAGGTTTTCATCGCGAAAACCTGATTTTCGTCCACCTAGTCAATCCTGACGGTCCATCAGACAGGTTTTCAACGGGGAAAACCTGATTTTCGTCCCGTCAGTCCATCCCGACTGTCCATCAGACAGGTTTTCATCGGGGAAAACCTGATTTTAGCTCCGTCAGTCCATCAGACAGGTTTTCATCGCGGAAACCTGATTTTCGTCCACCCAGTACATCCGGATTGTCCATCAAACAGGTTTTCGATAAAAACCTGATTTTCGCCCCGTCAGTCCATCCTGACAGATTTTCTCCCCGTCAGTCCATCCCGACAGTCCATCAGACAGGTTTTCATCGCGGAAACCTAATTTTGGTCCACCCAGTCCATCCGGATTGTCCATGAAACAGGTTTTCGATAAAAACCTGATTTTTGCCCCATAAGTCCATCCTGTCAGTCCATCCCAACAGTCCATCAGACAGGTTTTCATCGCGAAAACCTGATTTTCGTCCACCCAGTCCATCCGGACAGTCCATCAGACAGGTTTTCATCGGGGAAAACCAGATTTTCGCCCCGTCAGTCTGTCCCGACAGTCCATCAGACAGGTTTTCCTCGTGAAAACCTGATTTTTGTCCACCCAGTGCATCCCGACGGTCCATCAGACAGGTTTTCATCTGGGAAAACCTGATTTTCGCCCCGTCAGTCCATCCCGACAGTCCATCAGACAGGTATTCATCGCGGAAACTTGATATTCGTCTACCCAGTCTATCCGGACAGTCCATCAGACAGGTTTTCAACCCGAAAACCTGATTTTCGCCACGTCAATCCATCCTGACAGTCCATCAGACAGGTTTTCATCACGAAAACCAGGTTTTCGCCCCGTCAGTCCATCCCGAAAGTCCATCAGACTGGTTTTCATCGCGAAAACCTGATTTTCGCCCCGTCAGTCCATCCCGACAGTCCATCAGACAGGTTTTCATCGCGAAAACCTGATTTTCGTCCACCAAGTCCATCCGAACAGTCCATCATACAGGTTTTCACCCCGAAATCCTGATTTTCGCCCCGTCAATCCATCCTGACAGTCCATCAGAAGGGTTTTCATCGCGGAAACCTGATTTTCGCCCCGTCAATCCATCCCGACAGTCCATCATACAGGTTTTCATCGGGGAAAACCTGATTTTCGCCCCGTCAGTCCATCCCGACAGTCCATCAGACAGGTTTTCCTCGTGAAAACCAGATTTTCGTCCACCAAGTCCATCAAACAGGTTTTCATCCCGAAAACAAGATTTTCGCCCCGTCTGACCATCCCGACCGTCCATCAGACTGGTTTGGCATCACGAAAACCTGATTTTCGTCTACCCAGTCCATCCAGACAGTTCATCAAACAGGTTTTCACCCCGAAAACCGGATTTTCGCCCCGTCAATCCATCCTGACAGTCCATCAGAAAGGTTTTCATCGCGGAAACCTGATTTTCGCCCCTTCAGTCCATCTTGACAGTCCATAAGACAGGTTTTCGTCGCAAAAACCTGATTTTCGCCCCGTCAGTCCATCCCGGCTGTCCATCAGACTTTTTTTCATCCCGAAAACCTGATTTTCGGCCCGTCTGTCCATCCCCATAGTCTATCAGACAGGTTTTCTTCGGGGGAAACCTGATTTTCGCCCCGTCATTCCATCCCGACAGTCCATCAGACAGGTTTTCATCAAAAATCCTATTTTCGCCCCGTCAGTCCACCCCGACAGTCCACCGACAAGGTTTTCGTCTTGAAAACCTGATTTTTGCCCCGTCAGACCATCCCGACAGTCCACCAGACTGGTTTTCATCCCGAAAACCTGATTTTCGCCCCGTCAGTCCATTCCGACAAACTTTCAAATAGGTTTTCATCGGGGAGAACCTGATTTTCGCCCCGTCAGTCCATCCCGACAGTCGATCAGAAAGGGTTTTATCGC
>FNXX01000296.1:0-16828 GCA_900108845.1 Iljinskaea planisiliqua | reverse complement strand
GACAAGAAATTAGTTTTCCTGATATTCATTGGACTCACATAATTCCAGATTCCTCTTTTTGGTATGTTTGGATTTTGTTGATTAACGGTGTTTCTCAATGAGTAAGAAACAAGAGAATTATGCTTCTCATTCCTCATTAAGTTGTCCCACAGTGCATATTTCCAGTGGTATTCATTGTTATGACCATTCTTACTCTTTTTAATTATGTTTTATCCATTTGGGGACATGAAGTTTCTTTTCTTATCTTCATAGGACTCATTTTAGTTCCAGATTCCACTTTTCGGTCTATAGGATTTAGTTGATTCACAGTGTCTCCAAATAAATAAAGACCAATGTATTTATGCTTCTCATTCCTCATTTAGTTGTCCACAATGCATATTTCTAGTGGTATTCATTGTTATAACCATTCTTACTCCTTAAAATTATGAATTATGCATTCGGGGACAAGAAGTTAGTTTTCTGATCTTCATTGGACTAATTTCAGTTTCCAGATTCCACTCTTTTGTATATCGGATTTGTTGATTAACGGTGTCTCTCAATGAGTAAGAAACAAGGTATTTATGCTTCTCATTCCTCATTTAGGTGTCCCACAGTGCATATTTTTTTCTAGTGTTATTAATTGTTATGACCATTCTTACTCCTTAAAATTATGCATTATGCAATTAGAGACAAGAAGTTAGTTTTCTGATCTTCATTGGACTCATTTCAGTGCCAGAATCCTCAATTTGATATATCGGATTTTGTGGATTAACGGTGTCTCTTATTGCGTAAGACACAAAGTATTTATTCTTCTCGTTCCTCATTTAGGTGTCCCACAATGCAGATTTCTAGTGGTATTCATTGTTATGACAATTCTTACTCCTTAAAATTGTGCATTATGCATTAGGGGACAAGAAGTTAGTTTTCTGATCTTCATTGGACTCATTTCAGTTCCAGATTCCTCTTTTTGGTATATTGGATTTTGTTGATTAACGGTGTGTGTCAATGACTAAGAAACAAGGTATTTATACTTCTCATTCCTCATTTACGTGCCCCACAATTCATATTTCTAGTGTTATTAATTGTTATGACCATTCTTACTCCTTAAAATTATGAATTATGCATTTGGGGAAAAGAACTTAGTTTTCTGATCTTCATTGGACTCATTTCAGTTCCAGATTCCTCTTTTTGGTATATCGGATTTTGTGAATGAACAGTGTCTCGTAATGAGTAAGAAACAAGGTATTTATGCTTCTCATTCCTCATTTAGGTGTCCTACAATGCATATTTCTAGTGGCATTCATTTTTATGACCATTCTTAATCTTTTAAATTATGTTTTATGCATTTGGGGACATGAAGTTTCTTTTCTGATCTTTATAGGACTCATTTTAGTTCCAGCTTCCACTTTTTGGTCTATAGGATTTAGTTGATCAACGGTGTCTCCCAATAAATAAAGACCGATGTATTTCTGCTTCTCATTCCTCATTTCGGTGACCCACAATCCATATTTCTAGTGGTATTCATTGTTATGACAATTCTTACTGCTTAAAATTATGGATTATGCATTTGGGGACAAGAAGTTAGTTTTCTGATCTTCATTGGACTCATTTCAGTTCCAGATTCCTCTTTTTGGTATATTGGATTTTGTTGATTAACGGTGTCTCTCAATGAGTAAGAAACATGGTATTTATGCTTCTCATTCCTCATTTAGGTGTTCCACAGTGCATATTTCTAGTGTTATTAATTGTTATGACCATTCTTACTCCTTAAAATTATGCATTATGCATTTGGGGACAAGAAATTAGTTTTTTGATCTTCATTAGACTCATTTCAGTTGCAGATTCCTCTTTTTGGTATATCGGATTTTGTGAATGAACAGTGTCTCGTAATGAGTAAGAATAAAGGTATTTGTGCTCCTCATTCCTCATTTAGGTGTCCCACAGTGCATATTTCTAGTGGTATTCATTGTTATGACCATTCTTACTCTTTTAAATTATGTTTTATGCATTTGGGGACATGAAGTTTCTTTTCTAATCTTTATAGGAATCATTTTAGTTCCAGATTGCACTTTTTGGCCTATAGGATTTTGTTGACTAACGGTGTCTCTCAATAAATGAAAATAATGTATTTATGCTTCTCATTCCTCATTTAGGTGTCCCACAATGCATATTTCTAGTGGTATTCATTGTTATGACCATTCTTACTCCTTAAAATTATGATTTATGCGTTTGGGGACAAGAAGTTAGTTTTCTGATGTTCATTGGACTCATTTCAGTTCCAGATTCTTCTTTTTGGTATATTGGATTTTGTTGATTAACGGTGTCTCTCAATGAGTAAGAAACAAGGTATTTATGCTTGTCATTCCTCATTTAGTTGTCCCACAGTGCATATTTCTAGTTGTATTCTTTGATATGATCATTCTTACTCATTTAAATTATATTTTATGCATTTGGGGACATGAAGTTTCATTTCTGATCTTTATAGGACTCATTTTAGTTCCAGATTCCACTTTTCGGTCTATAGGATTTAGTTGATTAACAGCGTCTCCAAATAAATAAAGACCAATATATTTATGCTTCTCATTCCTCATTTTGGTGTCCCACAATCCATATTTCTAGTGGTATTCATTGTTATAACCATTCTTACTTTTTAAAATTATGAATTATGCATTTGGGGACAAGAAGTTAGTTTTCTGATCTTCATTGGACTCATTTCAGTTCCAGATTCCTCTTTTTGGTATATTGGATTTTGTTGATTAACAGTGTCTCTCAATGAGTAAGAAACATGGTATTTATGCTTCTCATTCCTCATTTAGGTGTTCCACAGTGCATATTTCTAGGGTTATTAATTGTTATGACCATTCTTACTCCTTAAAATTATGCATTATGCATTTGGGGACAAGAAATTAGTTTTCTGATCTTCATTAGACTCATTTCAGTTCCAAATTCCTCTTTTTGGTATATCAGATTTTGTGAATGAACAGTGTCTCGTAATGAGTAAGAAACAAGGTATTTATGTTTTTCATTCCTCATTTAGGTGTCCCACAGTACATATTTCTAGTGGTATTCATTGTTATGACCATTCTTACTCTTTTAAATTATGTATTATGCATTTGGGGACATGAAGTTTCTTTTCTAATCTTTATAGGAATCATTTTAGTTCAAGATTGCAGTTTTTGGCCTATAGGATTTTGGTGATTAACGGTGTCTCTCAATTAATGAAAAATAATGTATTTATGCTTCTCATTCCTTATTAAGGTGTCCCACAATCCATATTTCTAGTGGTATTCATTGTTATGATCATTCTTACTCCTCAAAATTGTGCATTCTGCATTTGGGGACAAGAAGTTAGTTTTCTGATCTTAATTGGACTCATTTTAAATTATGCATTATGCATTATGCATATTTCTGGTGGTAGTCATTGTTATGACAATTCTTACTCTTTCAAATTATTTTTTATGCATTTGGGGACATGAAGTTTCTTTTCTTATCTTTATAGGACTCATTTTAGTTCCAGATTCCTGTTTTTCCTATATTGAATTTTCTTGATTAACGGTGTCTCTCAATAAGTAAGAAACAAGGTATTTATGCTAATCATTCCTCATTTAGTTGTCCCACAGTGCATATTTCTAGTTGTATTCTTTGTTATGATCATTCTTACTCATTTAAATTATATTTTATGCATTTGGGGACATGAAGTTTCATTTCTGATCTTTATAGGACTCATTTTAGTTCCAGATTCCACTTTTCGGTCTATAGGATTTAGTTGATTAACAGCGTCTCCAAATAAATAAAGACCAATATATTTATGCTTCTCATTCCTCATTTTGGTGTCCCACAATCCATATTTCTAGTGGTATTCATTGTTATAACCATTCTTACTTTTTAAAATTATGAATTATGCATTTGGGGACAAGAAGTTAGTTTCTGATCTTCATTGGACTCATTTCAGTTCCAGATTCCTCTTTTTGGTATATTGGATTTTGTTGATTAACAGTGTCTCTCAATGAGTAAGAAACAAGGTATTTATACTTCTCATTCCTCATTTAGGTGTTCCACAGTGCATATTTCTAGGGTTATTAATTTTTATGACCATTCTTACTCCTTAAAATTATGCATTATGCATTTGGGGACAAGAAATTAGTTTTCTGATCTTCATTAGACTCATTTCAGTTCCAAATTCCTCTTTTTGGTATATCAGATTTTGTGAATGAACAGTGTCTCGTAATGAGTAAGAAACAAGGTATTTATGTTTTTCATTCCTCATTTAGGTGTCCCACAGTACATATTTCTAGTGGTATTCATTGTTATGACCATTCTTACTCTTTTAAATTATGTATTATGCATTTGGGGACATGAAGTTTCTTTTCTAATCTTTATAGGAATCATTTTAGTTCAAGATTGCAGTTTTTGGCCTATAGGATTTTGGTGATTAACGGTGTCTCTCAATTAATGAAAAATAATGTATTTATGCTTCTCATTCCTTATTAAGGTGTCCCACAATCCATATTTCTAGTGGTATTCATTGTTATGATCATTCTTACTCCTCAAAATTGTGCATTCTGCATTTGGGGACAAGAAGTTAGTTTTCTGATCTTAATTGGACTCATTTTAAATTATGCATTATGCATTATGCATATTTCTGGTGGTAGTCATTGTTATGACAATTCTTACTCTTTCAAATTATTTTTTATGCATTTGGGGACATGAAGTTTCTTTTCTTATCTTTATAGGACTCATTTTAGTTCCAGATTCCTGTTTTTGCTATATTGAATTTTCTTGATTAACGGTGTCTCTCAATAAGTAAGAAACAAGGTATTTATGCTAATCATTCCTCATTTAGTTGTCCCACAGTGCATATTTCTAGTTGTATTCTTTGTTATGATCATTCTTACTCATTTAAATTATATTTTATGCATTTGGGGACATGAAGTTTCATTTCTGATCTTTATATGACTCATTTTAGTTCCAGGTTCCACTTTTCGGTCTATAGGATTTAGTTGATTAACAGCGTCTCCAAATAAATAAAGACCAATATATTTATGCTTCTCATTCCTCATTTTGGTGTCCCACAATCCATATTTCTAGTGGTATTCATTGTTATAACCATTCTTACTTTTTAAATTATGAATTATGCATTTGGGGATAAGAAGTTAGTTTTCTGATTTTCATTGGACTCATTTCAGTTCCAGATTCCTCTTTTTGGTATATTGGATTTTGTTGATTAACGGTGTCTCTCAATGAGTAAGAAACAAGGTATTTATGCTTCTCATTCCTCATTTAGGTGTTCCACAGTGCATATTTCTAGGGTTATTAATTGTTATGACCATTCTTACTCCTTAAAATTATGCATTATGCATTTGGGGACAAGAAATTAGTTTTCTGATCTTCATTAGACTCATTTCAGTTTCAAATTCCTCTTTTTGGTAAATCTGATTTTGTGGATGAACAGTGTCTCTTAATGAGTAAGAAACAAAGTATTTATGTTTTTCATTTCTCATTTAGTTGTCCCACAGTACATATTTCTAGTGGTATTCATTGTTATGACCATTCTTACTCTTTTAAATTATGTATTATGCATTTGGCGACATGAAGTTTCTTTTCTAAACTTTATAGGAATCATTTTAGTTCAAGATTGCAGTTTTGGCCTATAGGATTTTGTTGATTAACGGTGTCTCTCAATTAATGAAAAATAATGTATTTATGATTCTCATTCCTCATTTAGGTGTCCCAAAATCCATATTTCTAGTGGTATTCATTGTTATGATCATTCTTACTCTTCAAAATTGTGCACTTTGCATTTGGGGACAAGAAGTTAGTTTCTGATCTTAATTGGACTCATTTTAGTTCCAGATTCCTCTTTTTGGTATATTGAATTTTCTTGATTAACGGAGTCTCTCAATAAGTAAGAAACAAGGTATTTATGCTAATCATTCCTCATTTAGTTGTCCCACAGTGCATATTTCTAGTGGTATTCTTTGTTATGACCATTCTTACTCTTTTAAACTATATTTTATGCATTTGGGGACATGAAGTTTCTTTTCTGATCTTTATAGGACTCATTTTAGTTCCAGATTCCACTTTTCGGTCTATAGGATTTAGTTGATTAACAGCGTCTCCAAATAAATAAAGACCAATGTATTTATGCTTCTCATTCCTCATTTAGGTGTCCCACAATCCATATTTCTAGTGGTATTCATTGTTATAACCATTCTTACTACTTAAAATTATGAATTATGCATTTGGGGACAAGAAGTTAGTTTTCTGATCTTCATTGGACTCATTTCAGTTCCTGATTCCTCTTTTTGGTATATTGGATTTTGTTGATTAACGGTGTCTCTCAATAAGTAAGAAACAAGGTATTTATGCTAATCATTCCTCATTTAGTTGTCCCACAGTGCATATTTCTAGTGGTATTCTTTGTTATGACCATTATTACTCTTTTAAATTATATTTTATGCATTTGGGACATGAAGTTTCTTTTCTGATCCTTATAGGACTCATTTTAGTTCCAGATTCCACTTTTCGGTCTATAGGATTTAGTTGATAAACAGCGTCTCCAAATAAATAATGACCAATGTATTTATGCTTCTCATTCCTCATTTAGATGTCCCACAATCCATATTTCTAGTGGTGTTCATTGTTATAACCATTCTTACTCCTTAAAATTATGAATTATGCATTTGGGGACAAGAAGTTAGTTTTCTGATCTTCATTGGACTCATTTCAGTTCCAGATTCCTCTTTTTGGTATATTGGATTTTGTTGATTAACGGTGTCTCTCAATGAGTAAGAAACAAGGTATTTATGCTTCTCATTCCTCATTTAGGTGTTCCACAGTGCATATTTCTAGGGTTATTAATTGTTATGACCATTCTTACTCCTTAAAATTATGCATTATGCATTTGGGGACAAGAAATTAGTTTTCTGATCTTCATTAGACTCATTTCAGTTCCAAATTCCTCTTTTTGGTAAATCAGATTTTGTGGATGAACAGTGTCTCGTAATAAGTAAGAAACAAGGTATTTATGTTTTTATTCCTCATTTAGGTGTCCCACAGTACATATTTCTAGTGGTATTCATTGTTATGACCATTCTTACTCTTTTAAATTATGTATTATGCATTTGGGGACATGAAGTTTCTTTTCTAATCTTTATAGGAATCATTTTAGTTCAAGATTGCAGTTTTTGGCCTATAGGATTTTGTTGATTAACGGTGTCTCTCAATTAATGAAAAATAATGTATTTATGCTTCTCATTCCTCATTTAGGTGTCCCAAAATCTATATTTCTAGTGGTATTCATTGTTATGATCATTCTTACTCTTCAAAATTGTGCATTCTGCATTTGGGGACAAGAAGTTAGTTTCTGATCTTAATTGGACTCATTTTAAATTATGCATTATGCATTATGCATATTTCTAGTGGTAGTCATTGTTATGACAATTCTTACTCTTTCAAATTATTTTTTATGCATTTGGGGACATGAAGTTTCTTTTCTTATCTTTATAGGACTCATTTTAGTTCCAGATTCCTCTTTTTGGTATATTGGATTTTGTTGATTAACGGTGTCTCTCAATAAGTAAGAAACAAGGTATTTATGCTAATCATTCCTCATTTAGTTGTCCCACAGTGCATATTTCTAGTGGTATTCTTTGTTATGACCATTATTACTCTTTTAAATTATATTTTATGCATTTGGGGACATGAAGTTTCTTTTCTGATCCTTATAGGACTCATTTTAAACTATGCATTATGCATTATGCATATTTCTAGTGGTAGTCATTGTTATGACAATTCTTACTCTTTCAAATTATTTTTTATGCATTTGGGGACATGAAGTTTCTTTTCTTATCTTTATAGGACTCATTTTAGTTCCAGATTCCTCTTTTTGGTATATTGGATTTTGTTGATTAACGGTGTCTCTCAATAAGTAAGAAACAAGGTATTTATGCTAATCATTCCTCATTTAGTTGTCCCACAGTGCATATTTCTAGTGGTATTCTTTGTTATGACCATTATTACTCTTTTAAATTATATTTTATGCATTTGGGGACATGAAGTTTCTTTTCTGATCCTTATAGGACTCATTTTAGTTCCAGATTCCACTTTTCGGTCTATAGGATTTAGTTGATAAACAGCGTCTCCAAATAAATAATGACCAATGTATTTATGCTTCTCATTCCTCATTTTGATGTCCCACAATCCATATTTCTAGTGGTGTTCATTGTTATAACCATTCTTACTGCTTAAAATTATGGATTATGCATTTGGGGACAAGAAGTTAGTTTTCTGATCTTCATTGGACTCATTTCAGTTCCAGATTCCTCTTTTTGGTATATTGGATTTTGTTGATTAACGGTGTCTCTCAATGAGTAAGAAACGAGGTATTTATGCTTCTCATTCCTCATTTAGGTGTTCCACAGTGCATATTTCTAGGGTTATTAATTGTTATGACCATTCTTACTCCTTAAAATTATGCATTATACATTTGGGGACAAGAAATTAGTTTTCTGATCTTCATTAGAGTCATTTCAGTTCCAAATTCCTCTTTTTGGTATATCAGATTTTGTGGATGAACAGTGTCTCGTAATGAGTAAGAAACAAGGTATTTATGTTTCTCATTCCTCATTTAGGTGTCCCACAGTACATATTTCTAGTGGTATTCATTGTTATGACCATTCTTACTCTTTTAAATTGTGTTTTATGCATTTGGGGACATGAAGTTTCTTTTCTGATCCTTATAGGACTCATTTTAGTTCCAGATTCCACTTTTCGGTCTATAGGATTTAGTTGATAAACAGCGTCTCCAAATAAATAATGACCAATGTATTTATGCTTCTCATTCCTCATTTAGATGTCCCACAATCCATATTTCTAGTGGTGTTCATTGTTATAACCATTCTTACTCCTTAAAATTATGAATTATGCATTTGGGGACAAGAAGTTAGTTTTCTGATCTTCATTGGACTCATTTCAGTTCCAGATTCCTCTTTTTGGTATATTGGATTTTGTTGATGAACGGTGTCTCTCAATGAGTAAGAAACAAGGTATTTATGCTTCTCATTCCTCATTTAGGTGTTCCACAGTGCATATTTCTAGGGTTATTAATTGTTATGACCATTCTTACTCCTTAAAATTATGCATTATACATTTGGGGACAAGAAATTAGTTTTCTGATCTTCATTAGAGTCATTTCAGTTCCAAATTCCTCTTTTTGGTATATCAGATTTTGTGGATGAACAGTGTCTCGTAATGAGTAAGAAACAAGGTATTTATGTTTCTCATTCCTCATTTAGGTGTCCCACAGTACATATTTCTAGTGGTATTCATTGTTATGACCATTCTTACTCTTTTAAATTGTGTTTTATGCATTTGGGGACATGATCTTTCTTTTCTAATCTTTATAGGAATCATTTTAGTTCAAGATTGCAGTTTTTGGCCTATAGGATTTTGTTGATTAACGGTGTCTCTCAATTAATGAAAAATAATGTATTTATGCTTCTCATTCCTCATTTAGGTGTCCCACAATCCATATTTCTAGTGGTATTCATTGTAATGATCATTCTTACTCCTCAAAATTGTGCATTCTGCATTTGGGGATAAAAAGTTAGTTTTCTGATCTTCATTGGACTCATTTCAGTTCCAGATTCCTCTTTTTGGTATATTGGATTTTGTTGATTAACGGTCTCTCTCAATGAGTAAGAAACAAGGTATTTTTGCTTCTCATTCCTCATTTAGGTGTCCCGCAGTACATATTTCTAGTGTTATTAATTGTTATGACCATTCTTACTCCTTAAAATTATGCATTATGCATTTAGGGACAAGAAGTAAGTTTTCTGATCTTCATTGGACTCATTTCAGTGCCAGATTCCTCTTTTTTATATATCGGATTTTGTGGATTAACGGTGTCTCTTAATGCGTAAGACACAAAGTATTTATTCTTCTCATTCCTCATTTAGGTGTCCCACAATGCAGATTTCTAGTGGTATTCATTGTTATGACAATTCTTACTCTTTAAAATTATGTTTGATGCATTTGGAGAAATGAAGTTTCTTTTCTGATCTTTAAAGGAATCATTTTAGTTCCAGATTCCAGTTTTTGGCCTATAGGAATTTGTTGATTAACGGTGTCTCTCAATAAATTAAAAACAATGTATTTATTCTTCTCGTTCCTCATTTAGGTGTCCCACAATCCAGATTTCTAGTGGTATTCACTGTTATGACAACTCTTACTCCTTAAAATTGTGCATTATGCATTAGGGGACAAGATGTTAGTTTTCTAATCTTCATTGGACTCATTTCTGTTCCAGATTCCTCTTTTTGGTATATTATATTTTATTGATTAACGGTGTCTCTCAATGAGTAAGAAACAATGTATTTATGCTTCTCATTCCTCATTTAGGTGTCCCACAATCCATATTTCTAGTGGTATTCATTGTTATGACAACTCTTACTCCTAAAAATTGTGCATTTGGGGACATGAAGTTTCTTTTCTAATCTTTATAGGAATCATTTTAGTTCAAGATTGCAGTTTTTGGCCTATAGGATTTTGTTGATTAACGGTGTCTCTCAATTAATGAAAAATAAATTATTTATGCTTCTCATTCCTCATTTAGGTGTCCCAAAATCCATATTTCTAGTGGTATTCATTGTTATAACCATTCTTACTCTTCAAAATTATGAATTATGCATTTGGGGACAAGAAGTTAGTTTTCTGATGTTCATTGGACTCATTTCAGTTCCAGATTCCTCTTTTTGGTATATTTGATTTTGTTGATTAACGGTGTCTCTCAATGAGTAAGAAACAAGGTATTTATTCTTGTCATTCCTCATTTAGTTGTCCCACAGTGCATATTTCTAGTTGTATTCTTTGTTATGATCATTCTTACTCATTTAAATTATATTTTATGCATTTGGGGACATGAAGTTTCATTTCTGATCTTTATAGGACTCATTTTAGTTCCAGATTCCACTTTTCGGTCTATAGGATTTAGTTGATTAACAGCGTCTCCAAATAAATAAAGACCAATATATTTATGCTTCTCATTCCTCATTTTGGTGTCCCACAATCCATATTTCTAGTGGTATTCATTGTTATAACCATTCTTACTTTTTAAAATTATGAATTATGCATTTGGGGACAAGAAGTTAGTTTTCTGATCTTCATTGGACTCATTTCAGTTCCAGATTCCTCTTTTTGGTATATTGGATTTTGTTGATTAACGGTGTCTCTCAATGAGTAAGAAACAAGGTATTTATGCTTCTCATTCCTCATTTAGGTGTTCCACAGTGCATATTTCTAGGGTTATTAATTTTTATGACCATTCTTACTCCTTAAAATTATGCATTATGCATTTGGGGACAAGAAATTAGTTTTCTGATCTTCATTAGACTCATTTCACTTCCAAATTCCTCTTTTTGGTATATCAGATTTTGTGAATGAACAGTGTCTCGTAATGAGTAAGAAACAAGGTATTTATGTTTTTCATTCCTCATTTAGGTGTCCCACAGTACATATTTCTAGTGGTATTCATTGTTATGACCATTCTTACTCTTTTAAATTATGTATTATGCATTTGGGGACATGAAGTTTCTTTTCTAATCTTTATAGGAATCATTTTAGTTCAAGATTGCAGTTTTTGGCCTATAGGATTTTGGTGATTAACGGTGTCTCTCAATTAATGAAAAATAATGTATTTATGCTTCTCATTCCTTATTAAGGTGTCCCACAATCCATATTTCTAGTGGTATTCATTGTTATGATCATTCTTACTCCTCAAAATTGTGCATTCTGCATTTGGGGACAAGAAGTTAGTTTTCTGATCTTAATTGGACTCATTTTAAATTATGCATTATGCATTATGCATTATGCATATTTCTGGTGGTAGTCATTTGTTATGACAATTCTTACTCTTTCAAATTATTTTTTATGCATTTGGGGACATGAAGTTTCTTTTCTGATCTTTATAGGACTCATTTTAGTTCCAGATTCCTTTTTTTGCTATATTGAATTTTCTTGATTAATGGTGTCTCTCAATAAGTAAGAAACAAGGTATTTATGCTAATCATTCCTCATTTTAGTTGTCCACAGTGGCATATTTCTAGTTGTATTCTTTGTTATGATCATTCTTACTCATTTAAAATTATATTTTATGCATTTCGGGACATGAAGTTTCATTTCTGATCTTTATATGACTCATTTTTAGTTCCAGGTTCCACTTTTCGGTCTATAGGATTTAGTTGATTAACAGCGTCTTCCAAATAAATAAAAACCAATATATTTATGCTTCTCATTCCTCATTTTGGTGTCCCACAATCCATATTTCTAGTGGTATTCATTGTTATAACCATTCTTACTTTTTAAATTATGAATTATGCATTTGGGGATAAGAAGTTAGTTTTCTGATCTTCATTGGACTCATTTCAGTTCCAGATTCCTCTTTTTGGTATATTGGATTTTGTTGATTAACGGTGTCTCTCAATGAGTAAGAAACAAGGTATTTATGCTTCTCATTCCTCATTTAGGTGTTCCACAGTGCATATTTCTAGGGTTATTAATTGTTATGACCATTCTTACTCCTTAAAATTATGCATTATGCATTTGGGGACAAGAAATTAGTTTTCTGATCTTCATTAGACTCATTTCAGTTCCAAATTCCTCTTTTTGGAATATCGGATTTTGTGAATGAACAGTGTCTCGTAATGAGTAAGAAACAAGGTATTTATGTTTTTCATTCCTCATTTAGGTGTCCCACAGTACATATTTCTAGTGGTATTCATTGTTATGACCATTCTTACTCTTTTAAATTATGTATTATGCATTTGGGGACATGAAGTTTCTTTTCTAATCTTTATAGGAATCATTTTAGTTCAAGATTGCAGTTTTTGGCCTATAGGATTTTGTTGATTAACGGTGTCTCTCAATTAATGAAAAATAATGTATTTATGCTTCTCATTCCTCATTTAGGTGTCCCAAAATCCATATTTCTAGTGGTATTCATTGTTATGATCATTCTTACTCTTCAAAATTGTGCATTCTGCATTTGGGGACAAGAAGTTAGTTTTCTGATCTTAATTGGACTCATTTTAGTTCCAGATCCTCTTTTTGGTATATTGAATTTTCTTGATTAACGGTGTCTCTCAATAAGTAAGAAACAAGGTATTTATGCTAATCATTCCTCATTTAGTTGTCCCACAGTGCATATTTCTAGTGGTATTCTTTGTTATGACCAGTCTTACTCTTTTAAACTATTTTTATGCATTTGGGGACATGAAGTTTCTTTTCTGATCTTTATACGACTCATTTTAGTTCCAGATTCCACTTTTCGGTCTATAGGATTTAGTTGATTAACAGCGTCTCCAAATAAATAAGGCCAATGTATTTATGCTTCTCATTCCTCATTTAGGTGTCCCACAATCCATATTTCTAGTGGTATTCATTGTTATAACCATTCTTACTCCTTAAAATTATGAATTATGCATTTGGGGACAAGAAGTTAGTTTTCTGATCTTCTTGGACTCATTTCAGTTCCAGATTCCTCTTTTTGGTATATTGGATTTTGTTGATTAACGGTGTCTCTCAATAAGTAAGAAACAAGGTATTTATGCTAATCATTCCTCATTTAGTTTTCCCACAGTGCATATTTCTAGTGGTATTCTTTGTTATGACCATTATTACTCTTTTAAATTATATTTTATGCATTTGGGGACATGAAGTTTCTTTTCTGATCTTTATAGGACTCATTTTAGTTCCAGATTCCACTTTTCGGTCTATAGGATTTAGTTGATAACAGCGTCTCCAAATAAATAATGAACAATGTATTTATGCTTCTCATTCCTCATTTAGATGTCCCACAATCCATATTTCTAGTGGTGTTCATTGTTATAACCATTCTTACTCATTCCTCATTTAGGTGTCCCAAAATCTATATTTCTAGTGGTATTCATTGTTATGATCATTCTTACTCTTCAAAATTGTGATTCTGCATTTGGGGAAAGAAGTTAGTTTCTGATCTTAATTGGACTCATTTAAATTATGCATTATGCATTATGCATATTTCTAGTGGTAGTCATTGTTATGACATTCTTACTTTTAAATTATTTTTATGCATTTGGGGACATGAAGTTCTTTTCTATCTTTATAGGACTCATTTTAGTTCCAGATTCCTCTTTTTGGTATATTGGATTTTGTTGATTAACGGTGTCTCTCAATAATAAGAAACAAGGTATTTATGCTTCATTCCTCATTTAGTTGTCCCACAAGTGCATATTTCTAGTGGTATTCATTGTTATGACCATTCTTACTCTTTTAAATTATATTTTATGCATTTGGGGACATGAAGTTTCTTTTCTGATCTTATAGGACTCATTTAGTTCCAGATTCCACTTTTCGGTATAGGATTTTGTTGATAACGGTCTCCAAATAAATAAACAATGTATTTATGCTTCTCATTCCTCATTTAGTGTCCCACAATGCATATTTCTAGTGGTATTCATTGTTTAACCATTCTTACTCTTAAATTATGAATTATGCATTTGGGGACAAGAAGTTAGTTTTCTGATCTTCATTGGACTCATTTCAGTTCCAGATTCCTCTTTTTGGTATATTGGATTTTGTTGATTAACGGTGTCTCTCAATGAGTAAGAAACGAGGTATTTATGCTTCTCATTCCTCATTTAGGTGTCCACAATGCATATTTCTAGGGTATTAATTGTTATGACCATTCTTACTCCTTAAAATTATGCATTATGCATTTGGGGACAAGAATTAGTTTTCTGATCTTCATTAGACTCATTTCAGTTCCAGATTCCTCTTTTTGGTATATCAGATTTTGTGATTAACAGTGTCTCGTAATGAGTAAGAAACAAGGTATTTATTTTCTCATTCCTCATTTAGTGTCCCACAGTACATATTTCTAGTGGTATTCATTGTTATGACCATTCTTACTCTTTTAAATTGTGTTTTATGCATTTGGGGACATGAAGTTTCTTTTCTGATCTTATAGGACTCATTTTAGTTCCAGATTCCACTTTTGGTCTATAGGATTTAGTTGATAAACAGCGTCTCCAAATAAATAATGACAATGTATTTATGCTTCTCATTCCTCATTTAGATGTCCCACAATCCATATTTCTAGTGGTATTCATTGTTATAACCATTCTTACTCCTTAAAATTATGAATTATGCATTTGGGGACAAGAAGTTAGTTTTCTGATCTTCATTGGACTCATTTCAGTTCCAGATTCCTCTTTTTGGTATATTGGATTTTGTTGATGAACGGTGTCTCTCAATGAGTAAGAAACAAGGTATTTATGCTTCTCATTCCTCATTTAGGTGTTCCACAGTGCATATTTCTAGGGTTATTATTGTTATGACCATTCTTACTCCTTAAAATTATGCATTATGCATTTGGGGACAAGAAATTAGTTTTCTGATCTTCATTAGAGACTCATTTCAGTTCCAATTCCTCTTTTTGGTATATCAGATTTTGTGGATGAACAGTGTCTCGTAATGAGTAAGAAACAAGGTATTTATGTTTCTCATTCCTCATTTAGGTGTCCCACAGTACATATTTCTAGTGGTATTCATTGTTATGACCATTCTTACTCTTTTAAATTGTGTTTTATGCATTTGGGGACATGATTTTCTTTTCTGATCTTTATAGGATCATTTTAGTTCAGATTGCAGTTTTTGGCCTATAGGATTTTGTTGATTAACGGTGTCTCTCAATTAATGAAAAATAATGTATTTATGCTTCTCATTCCTCATTTAGGTGTCCCACAATCCATATTTCTAGTGGTATTCATTGTTATGATCATTCTTACTCCTAAAATGCATTCTGCATTTGGGGACAAAAAGTTAGTTTTCTGATCTTCATTGGACTCATTTCAGTTCCAGATTCCTCTTTTTGGTATATTGGATTTTGTTGATTAACGGTCTCTCTCAATGAGTAAGAAACAAGGTATTTTGCTTCTCATTCCTCATTTAGGTGTCCCGCATACATATTTCTAGTGTATTAATTGTTATGACCATTCTTACTCCTTAAAATTATGCATTATGCATTTAGGGACAAGAAGTAGTTTTCTGATCTTCATTGGACTCATTTCAGTCCAGATTCCTCTTTTTTATATATCGGATTTTGTGATTAACGGTGTCTCTTAATGCGTAAGACAAAAAGTATTTATTCTTCTCATTCCTCATTTAGGTGTCCCACAATGCATATTTCTAGTGGTATTCATTGTTATGACAATTCTTACTCTTTAAAATTATGTTTATGCATTTGGAGAAATGAAGTTTCTTTTCTGATCTTTAAAGGAATCATTTTAGTTCCAGATTCCAGTTTTTGGCCTATAGGATTTTGTTGATTAACGGTGTCTCTCAATAAATTAAAAACAATGTATTTATTCTTCTCGTTCCTCATTTAGGTGTCCCACAATCCAGATTTCTAGTGGTATTCACTGTTATGACAACTCTTACTCCTTAAAATTGTGCATTATGCATTAGGGGACAAGATGTTAGTTTTCTGATCTTCATTGGACTCATTTCTGTTCCAGATTCCTCTTTTTGGTATATTATATTTTATTGATTAACGGTGTCTCTCAATGAGTAAGAAACAATGTATTTATGCTTCTCATTCCTCATTTAGGTGTCCCACAATCCATATTTCTAGTGGTATTCATTGTTATGACAACTCTTACTCCTAAAATTGTGCATTTGGGGACATGAAGTTTCTTTTCTAATCTTTATAGGAATCATTTTAGTTCAAGATTGCAGTTTTTGGCCTATAGGATTTTGTTGATTAACGGTGTCTCTCAATTAATGAAAAATAAATTATTTATGCTTCTCATTC
>FNXX01000227.1:0-22683 GCA_900108845.1 Iljinskaea planisiliqua | reverse complement strand
TAGAAAAGAAACTTCATGTCCCAAACGCATAAAACAAAATTTAAAAGAGTAAGACTGGTCATAACAATGAATACCACTAGAAATATGCACTGTGGGACACCTAAATGAGGAATAAGAAGCATAAATACCTTGTTTCTTACTCATTACGAGACACTGTTCATTCACAAAATCCGATATTCGAAAAAGAGGAATCTGGAACTGAAATGAGTCTAATGAAGATCAGAAAACTACTTTCTTGTCCCCAAATGCATAATGCATAATTTTAAGGAGTAAGAATGGTCATAAAAATTAATAACACTAGAAATATGAACTGGGACACCTAAATGAGGAATGAGAAGCATAAATACATTATTTTTCATTTATTGAGAGACATCGTTAATCAACAAAATCCTGTAGGCCAAAAAATACAATCTGGAACTAAAATGCTTCCTATAAAGTTTAGAAAAGAAACTTCATGTCCCCAAATGCATAAAACAAAATTTTAAAAGAGTAAGACTGGTCATAACAATGAATACCACTAGAAATATGCACTGTGGGACACCTAAATGAGGAATAAGAAGCATAAATACCTTGTTTCTTACTCATTACGAGACACTGTTCATTCACAAAATCCGATATTCCAAAAAGAGGAATCTGGAACTAAAATGAGTCTAATGAATATCAGAAAACTACTTCTTGTCCCCAAATGCATAATGCATAATTTTAAGGAGTAAGAATGGTCATAACAATTAAACACTAGAAATATGAACTGGGACACGCAAATGAGGAATGAGAAGCATAAATACCTTGTTTCTTACTCATTGAGACACACCGTTAATCAACAAAATCCAATATACCAAAAAGAGGAATCTGGAACTGAAATGAGTCCAATGAAGATCAGAAAACTAACTTCTTGTCCCAAATGCATAATTCATAATTTTAAGGAGTAAGAATGGTCATAAAAATTAATAACACTAGAAATATGAACTGTGGGACACGTAAATGAGGAATGAGAAGTATAAATACCTTGTTTCTTACTCATTGAGACACACCGTTAATCAACAAAACCAATATACCAAAAAGAGGAATCTGGAACTGAAAGTAGTCCAATGAAGATCAGAAAACTAACTTCTTGTCCCCAAATGCATAATTCATAATTTTAGGGAGTAAGAATAGTCATAAAAATTAATACACTAGAAATATGAACTGTGGGACACGTAAATGAGGAATGAGAAGTATAAATACCTTGTTTCTTACTCATTGACACACACCGTTAATCAACAGAATATACCAAAAAGAGGAATCTGGAATTGAAATGAGTCCAATGAAGATCAGAAAACTAACTTCTTGTCCCTAAATGCACAATGCACAATTTTGAGAAGTAAGAATGGTCATAACAATGAATACCTCTAGAAATATGGATTGTGAGACACAGAAATGAGGAATGAGCAGCATAAATACATTGTTTTTAATTTATTGAGAGACACCGTTAATCAACAAATTCCCATAGGCCAAATACTCGAATCTGGAACTAAAATGATTCCTTTAAAGATCAGAAAAGAAACTTCATTTCCCCAAATGCATAAAACATAATTTTAAAGAGTAAGAATTGTCATAACAATTAAGAGACACCGTTAATCCTCAAAATCCGATATATCAAAAAGAGGAATCTGGCACTGAAATGAGTCCAATGAAGATCAGAAGACTAACTTCTTGTCCCCAAATGCATAATTCATAATTTTAAGGAGTAAGAATGGTCATAAGAATTAATAACACTAGAAATATGAACTGTGGGACACGTAAATGAGGAATGAGAAGTATAAATACCTTGTTTCTTACTCATTGAGACACACCGTTAATCAACAGAATCCAATATACCAAAAAGAGGAATCTGGAATTGAAATGAGTCCAATGAAGATCAGAAAACTAACTTCTTGTCCCCAAATGCATAATTCATAATTTTAAGGAGTAAGAATGGTCATAAAAATTAATAACACTAGAAATATGAACTGTGGGACACGTTAATGAGGAATGAGAAGTATAAATACCTTGTTTCTTACTCATTGAGACACACCGTTAATCAACAAAAACCAATATACCAAAAAGAGGAATCTGGAACTGAAATTAGTCCAATGAAATCAGAAAACTAACTTCTTGTCCCCAAATGCATAATGCATAATTTTAGGGAGTAAGAATAGTCATAAAAATTAATAACACTAGAAATATGAACTGTGGGACACGTAAATGAGGAATGAGAAGTATAAATACCTTGTTTCTTACTCATTGACACACACCGTTAATCAACAGAATCCAATATACCAAAAAGAGGAATCTGGAATTGAAATGAGTCCAATGAAGATCAGAAAACTAACTTCTTGTCCCTAAATGCACAATGCACAATTTTGAGAAGTAAGAATGGTCATAACAATGAATACCTCTAGAAATATGGATTGTGAGACACCGAAATGAGGAATGAGCAGCATAAATACATTGTTTTTAATTTATTGAGAGACACCGTTAATCAACAAATTCCCATAGGCCAAATACTCGAATCTGGAACTAAAATGATTCCTTTAAAGATCAGAAAAGAAACTTCATTTCCCCAAATGCATAAAACATAATTTTAAAGAGTAAGAATTGTCATAACAATTAAGAGACACCGTTAATCCTCAAAATCCGATATATCAAAAAGAGGAATCTGGCACTGAAATGAGTCCAATGAAGATCAGAAGACTAACTTCTTGTCCCAAATGCATAATTCATAATTTTAAGGAGTAAGAATGGTCATAAGAATTAATAACACTAGAAATATGAACTGTGGGACACGTAAATGAGGAATGAGAAGTATAAATACCTTGTTTCTTACTCATTGAGACACACCGTTAATCAACAAAATCCAATATACCAAAAGAGGAATCTGGAATTGAAATGAGTCCAATGAAGATCAGAAAACTAACTTTTGTCCCCAAATGCATAATTCATAATTTTAAGGGTAAGAATAGTCATAAAAATTAATAACACTAGAAATATGAACTGTGGGACACGTAAATGAGGAATGAGAAGTATAAATACCTTGTTTCTTACTCTTTGACACACCCCGTTAATCAACAAAATCCAATATACCAAAAAGAGGAATCTGGAATTGAAATGAGTCCAATGAAGATCAGAAAACTAACTTCTTGTCCCTAAATGCACAATGCACAATTTTGAGGAGTAAGAATGGTCATAACAATGAATACCACTAGAAATATGGTTGTGAGACACCGAAATGAGGAATGAGAAGCATAAATACATTGTTTTTAATTTATTGAGAGACACCGTTAATCAACAAATTCCCATGTGTCAAAAACTCGAATCTGGAACTAAAATGATTCCTTTAAAGAGCAGAAAAGAAACTTCATTTCCCCAAATGTATAAAACTTAATTTTAAAGAGTAAGAATTGTTATAACAATTAAGAGACACCGTTAATCCTCAAAATCCGATATATCAAAAAGAGGAATCTGGCACTGAAATGAGTCCAATGAAGATCAGAAAGCTTACTTCTTGTCCCCAAATGCATAATTCATAATTTTAAGGAGTAAGAATGGTCATAAGAATTAATAACACTAGAAATATGAACTGTGGGACACGTAAATGAGGAATGAGAAGTATAAATACCTTGTTTCTTACTCATTGAGACACACCGTTAATCAAAAAATCCAATATACCAAAAAGAGGAATCTGGAATTGAAATGAGTCCAATGAAGATCAGAAAACTAACTTCTTGTCCCTAAATGCACAATGCACAATTTTGAGGAGTAAGAATGGTCATAACAATGAATACCACTAGAAATATGGATTGTGAGACACCGAAATGAGGAATGAGAAGCATAAATACATTGTTTTTAATTTATTGAGAGACACCGTTAATCAACAAATCCATAGGCCAAAAACTCGAATCTGGAACTAAAATGATTCCTTAAAGTTTAGAAAAGAAACTTCATGTCCCCAAACGCATAAAACAAAATTTAAAAGAGTAAGACTGGTCATAACAATGAATACCACTAGAAATATGCACTGTGGGACACCTAAATGAGGAATGAAGCATAAATACCTTGTTTCTTACTCATTACGAGACACTGTTCATTCACAAAATCCGATATTCGAAAAAGAGGAATCTGGAACTGAAATGAGTCTAATGAAGATCAGAAAACTACTTTCTTGTCCCCAAATGCATAATGCATAATTTTAAGGAGTAAGAATGGTCATAAAAATTAATAACACTAGAAATATGAACTGTGGGACACGTAAATGAGGAATGAGAAGCATAAATACCTTGTTTCTACTCATTGAGACACACTGTTAATCAACAAAATCCAATATACCAAAAGAGGAATCTGGAATTGAAATGAGTCCAATGAAGATCAGAAAACTAACTTCTTGTCCCCAAATGCATAATTCATAATTTTAAGGAGTAAGAATAGTCATAAAAATTAATAACACTAGAAATATGAACTGTGGGACACGTAAATGAGGAATGAGAAGTATAAATACCTTGTTTCTTACTCTTTGAGAAACCCCGTTAATCAACAAAATCCAATATACCAAAAAGAGGAATCTGGAATTGAAATGAGTCCAATGAAGATCAGAAAACTAACTTCTTGTCCCTAAATGCACAATGCACAATTTTGAGGAAGTAACAATGGTCATAACAATGAATACCACTAGAAATATGGATTGTGAGACACCGGAAATGAGGAATGAGAAGCATAAATACATTGTTTTTAATTTATGAGAGACACCGTTAATCAACAATTCCCATATGTCAAAAACTCGAATCTGGAACTAAAATGATTCCTTTAAAGAGCAGAAAAGAAACTTCATTTCCCCAAATGCATAAAACATAATTTTAAAGAGTAGGAATTGTCAAAACAATTAAGAGACACCGTTAATCCTCAAAATCCGATATATCAAAAAGAGGAATCTGGCACTGAAATGAGTCCAATGAAGATCAGAAAGCTTACTTCTTGTCCCCAATGCATAATTCATAATTTTAAGGAGTAAGAAATGGTCATAAGAATTAATAACACTAGAAATATGAACTGTGGGACACGTAAATGAGGAATGAGAATATAAAATACCTTGTTTCTTACTCATGAGACACACCGTTAATCAACAAAATCCAATATACCAAAAAGAGGAATCTGGAATTGAAATGAGTCCAATGAAGATCAGAAAACTAACTTCTTGTCCCTAAATGCACAATGCAACATTTTGAGGAGTAAGAATGGTCATAACAATGAATACCACTAGAAATATGGATTGTGAGACACCGAAATGAGGAATGAGAAGCATAAATACATTGTTTTTAATTTATTGAGAGACACCGTTAATCAACAAATTCCCATATGTCAAAAACTCGAATCTGGAACTAAAATGATTCCTTTAAAGAGCAGAAAAGAAACTTCATTTCCCCAAATGCATAAAACATAATTTAAAGAGTAAGAATTGTCATAACAATTAAGAGACACGTTAATCCTCAAAATCCGATATATCAAAAAGAGGAATCTGGCACTGAAATGAGTCCAATGAAGATCAGAAAGCTTACTTCTTGTCCCCAAATGCATAATTCATAATTTTAAGGAGGAATGAGAAGCATAAATACATTGTTTTTAATTTATTGAGAGACACCGTTAATCAACAAATTCCCATAGGCCAAAAACTCGAATCTGGAACTAAAATGATTCCTTTAAAGTTTAGAAAAGAAACTTCATGTCCCCAAACGCATAAAACAAAATTTTAAAGAGTAAGACTGGTCATAACAATGAATACCACTAGAAATATGCACTGTGGGACACGTAAATGAGGAATGAGAAGTATAAATACCTTGTTTCTTACTCATTGAGACACACCGTTAATCAACAAAAACCAATATACCAAAAAGAGGAATCTGGAACTGAAATTAGTCCAATGAAGATCAGAAAACTAACTTCTTGTCCCCAAATGCATAATGCATAATTTTAAGGAGTAAGAATAGTCATAAAAATTAATAACACTAGAAATATGAACTGTGGGACACGTAAATGAGGAATGAGAAGTATAAATACCTTGTTTCTTACTCATTGAGACACACCGTTAATCAACAGAATCCAATATACCAAAAGAGGAATCTGGAATTGAAATGTGTCCAATGAAGATCAGAAAACTAACTTCTTGTCCCTAAATGCACAATGCACAATTTGAGAAGTAAGAATGGTCATAACAATGAATACCTCTAGAAATATGGATTGTGAGACACCGAATGAGGAATGAGAAGCATAAATACATTGTTTTTAATTTATTGAGAGACACCGTTAATCAACAAATTCCCATAGGCCAAAAACTCGAATCTGGAACTAAAATGATTCCTTTAAAGATCAGAAAAGAAACTCATTTCCCCAAATGCATAAAACATAATTTTAAAGAGTAGGAATTGTCAAAACAATTAAGAGACACCGTTAATCCTCAAAATCCGATATATCAAAAAGAGGAATCTGGCACTGAAATGAGTCCAATGAAGATCAGAAAGCTTACTTCTTGTCCCCAAATGCATAATTCATAATTTTAAGGAGTAAGAATGGTCATAAGAATTAATAACACTAGAAATATGAACTGTGGGACACGTAAATGAGGAATGAGAAGTATAAATACCTTGTTTCTTACTCATGAGACACACCGTTAATCAACAGAATCCAATATACCAAAAAGAGGAATCTGGAATTGAAATGAGTCCAATGAAGATCAGAAAACTAACTTCTTGTCCCTAAATGCACAATGCACAATTTTGAGAAGTAAGAATGGTCATAACAATGAATACCTCTAGAATATGGATTGTGAGACACCGAAATGAGGAATGAGAAGCATAAATACATTGTTTTTAATTTATTGAGAGACACCGTTAATCAACAAATTCCCATAGGCCAAAAACTCGAATCTGGAACTAAAATGATTCCTTTAAAGATCAGAAAGAAACTTCATTTCCCCAAATGCATAAAACATAATTTTAAAGAGTAAGAATTGTCATAACATTAAGAGACACCGTTAATCCTCAAAATCCGATATATCAAAAAGAGGAATCTGGCACTGAAATGAGTCCAATGAAGATCAGAAAGCTTACTTCTTGTCCCCAAATGCATAATTCATAATTTTAAGGAGGAATGAGAAGCATAAATACATTGTTTTTTAATTTATGAGAGACACCAATAATCAACAAATTCCCATAGGCCAAAAACTCGAATCTGGAACTAAAATGATTCCTTTAAAGTTTGGAAAAGAAACTTCATGTCCCCAAACGCATAAAACAAATTTAAAAGAGTAAGACTGGTCATAACAATGAATACCACTAGAAATATGCACTGTGGGACACCTAAATGAGGATATGAAGCATAAATACCTTGTTTCTTACTCATTACGAGACACTGTTCATTCACAAAATCGATATTCCAAAAAGAGGAATCTGGAACTGAAATGAGTCTAATGAAGATCAGAAAACTACTTTCTTGTCCCCAAATGCATAATGCTATAATTTTAAGGAGTAAGAATGGTCATAAAAATTAATAACACTAGAAATATGAACTGTGGGACACGTAAATGAGGAATGAGAAGCATAAATACCTTGTTTCTTACTCATTGAGACACACTGTTAATCAACAAATCCAATATACCAAAAAGAGGAATCTGGAATTGAAATGAGTCCAATGAAGATCAGAAAACTAACTTCTTGTCCCTAAATGCACAATGCACAATTTTGAGGAGTAAGAATGGTCATAACAATGAATACCATAGAAATATGGATTGTGAGACACCGAAATGAGGAATGAGAAGCATAAATACAATGTTTTATTTTATTGAGAGACACCGTTAATCAACAAATTCCCATATGTCAAAAACTCGAATCTGGAACTAAATATTCCTTTAAAGAGCAAAAAAGAAACTTCATTCCCCAAATGCATAAAACATAATTTTAAAGAGTAAGAATTGTCATAACAATTAAGAGACACGTTAATCCTCAAAATCCGATATATCAAAAAGAGGAATCTGGCACTGAAATGAGTCCAATGAAGATCAGAAGACTAACTTCTTGTCCCCAAATGCATAATTCATAATTTTAAGGATAAGAATGGTCATAAGAATTAATAACACTAAAATATGAACTGTGGGACACGTAAATGAGGAATGAGAAGTATAAATACCTTGTTTCTTACTCATTGAGACACACCGTTAATCAACAAATCCAATATACCAAAAAGAGGAATCTGGAATTGAAATGAGTCCAATGAAGATCAGAAAACTAACTTCTTGTCCCTAAATGCACAATGCACAATTTTGATGAGTAAGAATGGTCATAACAATGAATACCACTAGAAATATGGATTGTGGGATACCTAAATGAGAATGAGAAGCATAAATACATTGTTTTTAATTTATTGAGAGACACCGTTAATCAACAAATTCCCATAGGCCAAAAACTCGAATCTGGAACTAAAATGATTCCTTTAAAGTTTAGAAAAGAAACTTCATGTCCCCAAACGCATAAAACAAAATTTAAAAGAGTAAGACTGGTCATAACAATGAATACCACTAGAAATATGCACTGTGGACACCTAAATGAGGAATATGAAGCATAAATACCTTGTTTCTTACTCATTACGAGACACTGTTCATTCACAAAATCCGATATTCGAAAAAAGGAATCTGGAACTGAAATGAGTCTAATGAAGATCAGAAAACTACTTTCTTGTCCCCAAATGCATAATGCATAATTTTAAGGAGTAAGAATGGTCATAAAAATTAATAACACTAGAAATATGAACTGTGGGACACGTAAATGAGGAATGAGAAGCATAAATACCTGTTTCTTACTCATTGAACACACTGTAATCAACAAATCCAATATACCAAAAAGGAATCTGGAATTGAAATGAGTCCAATGAAGATCAGAAAACTAACTTCTTGTCCCTAAATGCACAATGCACAATTTTGAGGATAAGAATGGTCATAACAATGAATACCACTAGAAATATGGATTGTGAGACACCGAAATGAGGAATGAGAAGCATAAATACAATGTTTTTAATTTATTGAGAGACACCGTTAATCAACAAATTCCCATATGTCAAAAACTCGAATCTGGAACTAAAATGATTCCTTTAAAGAGCAAAAAAGAAACTTCATTCCCCAAATGCATAAAACATAATTTTAAAGAGTAAGAATTGTCATAACAATTAAGAGACACCGTTAATCCTCAAAAATCCGATATATCAAAAAGAGAATCTGGCACTGAAATGAGTCCAATGAAGATCAGAAGACTAACTTCTTGTCCCCAAATGCATAATTCATAATTTTAAGGAGTAAGAATGGTCATAAGAATTAATAACACTAGAAATATGAACTGTGGACACGTAAATGAGGAATGAGAAGTATAAATACCTTGTTTCTTACTCATTGAGACACACCGTTAATCAACAAAATCCAATATACCAAAAAGAGGAATCTGGAATTGAAATGAGTCCAATGAAGATCAGAAAACTAACTTCTTGTCCCTAAATGCACAATGCACAATTTTGATGAGTAAGAATGGTCATAACAATGAATACCACTAGAAATATGGATTGTGGGATACCTAAATGAGGAATGAGAAGCATAAATACATTGTTTTTAATTTATTGAGAGACACCGTTAATCAACAAATTCCCATAGGCCAAAAACTCGAATCTGGAACTAAAATGATTCCTTTAAAGTTTAGAAAAGAAACTTCATGTCCCAAACGCATAAAACAAAATTTAAAAGAGTAAGACTGGTCATAACAATGAATACCACTAGAAATATGCACTGTGGGACACCTAAATGAGGAATATGAAGCATAAATACCTTGTTTCTTACTCATTACGAGACACTGTTCATTCACAAAATCCGATATTCGAAAAAGAGGAATCTGGAACTGAAATGAGTCTAATGAAGATCAGAAAACTACTTTCTTGTCCCCAAATGCATAATGCATAATTTTAAGGAGTAAGAATGGTCATAAAAATTAATAACACTAGAAATATGAACTGTGGGACACGTAAATGAGGAATGAGAAGCATAAATACCTTGTTTCTTACTCATTGAGACACACTGTTAATCAACAAAATCCAATATACCAAAAAGAGGAATCTGGAATTGAAATGAGTCCAATGAAGATCAGAAAACTAACTTCTTGTCCCTAAATGCACAATGCACAATTTTGAGGAGTAAGAATGGTCATAACAATGAATACCACTAGAAATATGGATTGTGAGACACCGAAATGAGGAATGAGAAGCATAAATACAATGTTTTTAATTTATTGAGAGACACCGTTAATCAACAAATTCCCATATGTCAAAAACTCGAATCTGGAACTAAAATGATTCCTTTAAAGAGCAAAAAAGAAACTTCATTTCCCCAAATGCATAAAACATAATTTTAAAGAGTAAGATTGTCATAACAATTAAGAGACACCGTTAATCCTCAAAATCCGATATATCAAAAAGAGGAATCTGGCACTGAAATGAGTCCAATGAAGATCAGAAGACTAACTTCTTGTCCCCAAATGCATAATTCATAATTTTAAGGAGTAAGAATGGTCATAAGAATTAATAACACTAGAAATATGAACTGTGGGACACGTAAATGAGGAATGAGAAGTATAAATACCTTGTTTCTTACTCATTGAGACACACCGTTAATCAACAAAATCCAATATACCAAAAAGAGGAATCTGGAATTGAAATGAGTCCAATGAAGATCAGAAAACTAACTTCTTGTCCCTAAATGCACAATGCACAATTTTGATGAGTAAGAATGGTCATAACAATGAATACCACTAGAAATATGGATTGTGGGATACCTAAATGAGGAATGAGAAGCATAAATACATTGTTTTTAATTTATTGAGAGACACCGTTAATCAACAAATTCCCATAGGCCAAAAACTCGAATCTGGAACTAAAATGATTCCTTTAAAGTTTAGAAAAGAAACTTCATGTCCCCAAACGCATAAAACAAAATTTAAAAGAGTAAGACTGGTCATAACAATGAATACCACTAGAAATATGCACTGTGGACACCTAAATGAGGAATATGAAGCATAAATACCTGTTTCTTACTCATTACGAGACACTGTTCATTCACAAAATCCGATATTCGAAAAAGAGGAATCTGGAACTGAAATGAGTCTAATGAAGATCAGAAAACTACTTTCTTGTCCCCAAATGCATAATGCATAATTTTAAGGAGTAAGAATGGTCATAAAAATTAATAACACTAGAAATATGAACTGTGGGACACGTAAATGAGGAATGAGAAGCATAAATACCTTGTTTCTTACTCATTGAGACACACTGTTAATCAACAAAATCCAATATACCAAAAAGAGGAATCTGGAATTGAAATGAGTCCAATGAAGATCAGAAAACTAACTTCTTGTCCCTAAATGCACAATGCACAATTTTGAGGAGTAAGAATGGTCATAACAATGAATACCACTAGAAATATGGATTGTGAGACACCGAAATGAGGAATGAGAAGCATAAATACAATGTTTTTAATTTATTGAGAGACACCGTTAATCAACAAATTCCCATATGTCAAAAACTCGAATCTGGAACTAAAATGATTCCTTTAAAGAGCAAAAAAGAAACTTCATTTCCCAAATGCATAAAACATAATTTTAAAGAGTAAGAATTGTCATAACAATTAAGAGACACCGTTAATCCTCAAAATCCGATATATCAAAAAGAGGAATCTGGCACTGAAATGAGTCCAATGAAGATCAGAAGACTAACTTCTTGTCCCCAAATGCATAATTCATAATTTTAAGGAGTAAGAATGGTCATAAGAATTAATAACACTAGAAATATGAACTGTGGGACACGTAAATGAGGAATGAGAAGTATAAATACCTTGTTTCTTACTCATTGAGACACACCGTTAATCAACAAATCCAATATACCAAAAAGAGGAATCTGGAATTGAAATGAGTCCAATGAAGATCAGAAAACTAACTTCTTGTCCCTAAATGCACAATGCACAATTTTGATGAGTAAGAATGGTCATAACAATGAATACCACTAGAAATATGGATTGTGGGATACCTAAATGAGGAATGAGAAGCATAAATACATTGTTTTTAATTTATTGAGAGACACCGTTAATCAACAAATTCCCATAGGCCAAAAACTCGAATCTGGAACTAAAATGATTCCTTTAAAGTTTAGAAAAGAAACTTCATGTCCCCAAACGCATAAAACAAAATTTAAAAGAGTAAGACTGGTCATACAATGAATACCACTAGAAATATGCACTGTGGGACACCTAAATGAGGAATATGAAGCATAAATACCTTGTTTCTTACTCATTACGAGACACTGTTCATTCACAAAATCCGATATTCGAAAAAGAGGAATCTGGAACTGAAATGAGTCTAATGAAGATCAGAAAACTACTTTCTTGTCCCCAAATGCATAATGCATAATTTTAAGGAGTAAGAATGGTCATAAAAATTAATAACACTAGAAATATGAACTGTGGGACACGTAAATGAGGAATGAGAAGCATAAATACCTTGTTTCTTACTCATTGAGACACACTGTTAATCAACAAAATCCAATATACCAAAAAGAGGAATCTGGAATTGAAATGAGTCCAATGAAGATCAGAAAACTAACTTCTTGTCCCTAAATGCACAATGCACAATTTTGAGGAGTAAGAATGGTCATAACAATGAATACCACTAGAAATATGGATTGTGAGACACCGAAATGAGGAATGAGAAGCATAAATACAATGTTTTTAATTTATTGAGAGACACCGTTAATCAACAAATTCCCATATGTCAAAACTCGAATCTGGAACTAAAATGATTCCTTTAAAGAGCAGAAAAGAAACTTCATTTCCCCAAATGCATAAAACATAATTTTAAAGAGTAAGAATTGTCATAACAATTAAGAGACACCGTTAATCCTCAAAATCCGATATATCAAAAAGAGGAATCTGGCACTGAAATGAGTCCAATGAAGATCAGAAAGCTTACTTCTTGTCCCCAAATGCATAATTCATAATTTTAAGGAGTAAGAATGGTCATAAGAATTAATAACACTAGAAATATCAACTGTGAGACACGTAAATGAGGAATGAGAAGTATAAATACCTTGTTTCTTACTCATTGAGACACACCGTTAATCAACAAATCCAATATACCAAAAAGAGGAATCTGGAATTGAAATGAGTCCAATGAAGATCAGAAACTAACTTCTTGTCCCTAAATGCACAATGCACAATTTTGATGAGTAAGAATGGTCATAACAATGAATACCACTAGAAATATGGATTGTGGGATACCTAAATGAGGAATGAGAAGCATAAATACATTATTTTCATTTATTGAGAGACATCGTTAATCAACAAAATCCTGTAGGCCAAAAAATACAATCTGGAACTAAAATGCTTCCTATAAAGTTTAGAAAAGAAACTTCATGTCCCCAAATGCATAAAACAAAATTTAAAAGAGTAAGACTGGTCATAACAATGAATACCACTAGAAATATGCACTGTGGGACACCTAAATGAGGAATAAGAAGCATAAATACCTTGTTTCTTACTCATTACGAGACACTGTTCATTCACAAAATCCGATATTCCAAAAGAGGAATCTGGAACTAAAATGAGTCTAATGAATATCAGAAAACTACTTTCTTGTCCCCAAATGCATAATGTATAATTTAAGGAGTAAGAATGGTCATAACAATTAATAACACTAGAAATATGAACTGTGGGACACGTAAATGAGGAATGAGAAGCATAAATACCTTGTTTCTTACTCGTTGAGACACACCGTTAATCAACAAAATCCAATATACCAAAAAGAGGAATCTGGAACTGAAATGAGTCCAATGAAGATCAGAAAACTAACTTCTTGTCCCCAAATGATAATTCATAATTTTAAGGAGTAGAATGGTCATAAAAATTAATAACACTAGAAATATGAACTGTGGGACACGTAAATGAGGAATGAGAAGTATAAATACCTTGTTTCTTACTCATTGAGACACACCGTTAATCAACAAAAACCAATATACCAAAAAGAGGAATCTGGAACTGAAATTAGTCCAATGAAGATCAGAAAACTAACTTTTGTCCCCAAATGCATAATGCATAATTTTAAGGAGTAAGAATAGTCATAAAAATTAATAACACTAGAAATATGAACTGTGGGACACGTAAATGAGGAATGAGAAGTATAAATACCTTGTTTCTTACTCATTGAGACACACCGTTAATCAACAAATCCAATATACCAAAAAGAGGAATCTGGAATTGAAATGAGTCCAATGAAGATCAGAAAACTAACTTCTTGTCCCCAAATGCATAATTCATAATTTTAAGGAGTAAGAATGGTCATAAAATTAATAACACTAGAAATATGAACTGTGGGACACGTAAATGAGGAATGAGAAGTATAAATACCTTGTTTCTTACTCATTGAGACACACCGTTAATCAACAAAACCAATATACCAAAAAGAGGAATCTGGAACTGAAATGAGTCCAATGAAGATCAGAAAACTAACTTCTTGTCCCAAATGCATAATGCATAATTTTAAGGAGTAAGAATGGTCATAAAATAATACACTAGAAATATGAACTGTGGGACACGTAAATGAGGAATGAGAAGCATAAATACCTTGTTTCTTACTCATTGACACACCGTTAATCAACAAATCCAATATACCAAAAAGAGGAATCTGGAACTGAAATGAGTCCAATGAAGATCAGAAAACTAACTTCTTGTCCCCAAATGCATAATCATAATTTTAAGGAGTAAGAATGGTCATAAAAATTAATAACACTAGAAATATGAACTGTGGACACGTAAATGAGGAATGAGAAGTATAAATACCTTGTTTCTTACTCATTGAGACACACGTTAATCAACAAAATCCAATATACCAAAAAGAGGAATCTGGAACTGAAATGAGTCCAATGAAGATCAGAAAACTAACTTCTTGTCCCCAAATGCATAATCATAATTTTAAGGAGTAAGAATAGTCATAAAAATTAATAACACTAGAAATATGAACTGTGGGACACGTAAATGAGGAATGAGAAGTATAAATACCTTGTTTCTTACTCATTGAGACACACCGTTAATCAACAAATCCAATATACCAAAAAGAGGAATCTGGAATTGAAATGAGTCCAATGAAGATCAGAAAACTAACTTCTTGTCCCTAAATGCACAATGCACAATTTTGAGGAGTAAGAATGGTCATAACAATGAATACCACTAGAAATATGGATTGTGAGACACCGAAATGAGGAATGAGAAGCATAAATACATTGTTTTTAATTTATTGAGAGACACCGTTAATCAACAAATTCCCATAGGCCAAAAACTCGAATCTGGAACTAAAATGATTCCTTTAAAGATCAGAAAAGAAACTTCATTTCCCCAAATGCATAAAACATAATTTTAAAGAGTAAGAATTGTCATAACAATTAAGAGACACCGTTAATCCTCAAAATCCGATATATCAAAAAGAGGAATCTGGCACTGAAATGAGTCCAATGAAGATCAGAAAGCTTACTTCTTGTCCCCAAATGCATAATTCATAATTTTAAGGAGTAAGAATGGTCATAAGAATTAATAACACTAGAAATATGAACTGTGGGACACGTAAATGAGGAATGAGAAGTATAAATACCTTGTTTCTTACTCATTGAGACACACCGTTAATCAACAAAATCCAATATACCAAAAAGAGGAATCTGGAATTGAAATGAGTCCAATGAAGATCAGAAAACTAACTTCTTGTCCCTAAATGCACAATGCACAATTTTGAGGAGTAAGAATGGTCATAACAATGAATACCACTAGAGAAATATGGATGTGTGGATACCTAAATGAGGAATGAGAAGCATAAATACATTGTTTTTCATTTATTGAGAGACACCGTTAATCAACAAATCCATAGGCCAAAAACTCGAATCTGGAACTAAAATGATTCCTTAAAGTTTAGAAAAGAAACTTCATGTCCCCAAACGCATAAAACAAAATTTAAAAGAGTAAGACTGGTCATAACAATGAATACCACTAGAAATATGCACTGTGGGACACCTAAATGAGGAATATGAAGCATAAATACCTTGTTTCTTACTCATTACGAGACACTGTTCATTCACAAAATCCGATATTCGAAAAAGAGGAATCTGGAACTGAAATGAGTCTAATGAAGATCAGAAAACTACTTTCTTGTCCCCAAATGCATAATGCATAATTTTAAGGAGTAAGAATGGTCATAAAAATTAATAACACTAGAAATATGAACTGTGGGACACGTAAATGAGGAATGAGAAGCATAAATACCTTGTTTCTTACTCATTGAGACACACTGTTAATCAACAAATCCAATATACCAAAAAGAGGAATCTGGAATTGAAATGAGTCCAATGAAGATCAGAAAACTAACTTCTTGTCCCTAAATGCACAATGCACAATTTTGAGGAGTAAGAATGGTCATAACAATGAATACCACTAGAAATATGGATTGTGAGACACCGAAATGAGGAATGAGAAGCATAAATACATTGTTTTAATTTATTGAGAGACACCGTTAATCAACAAATTCCCATATGTCAAAAACTCGAATCTGGAACTAAAATGATTCCTTTAAAGAGCAGAAAAGAAACTTCATTTCCCCAAATGCATAAAACATAATTTTAAAGAGTAAGAATTGTCATAACAATTAAGAGACACCGTTAATCAACAGAATCCAATATACCAAAAAGAGGAATCTGGAATTGAAATGAGTCCAATGAAGATCAGAAAACTAACTTCTTGTCCCCAAATGCATAATTCATAATTTTAAGGAGTAAGAATGGTCATAAGAATTAATAACACTAGAAATATGAACTGTGGGACACGTAAATGAGGAATGAGAAGTATAAATACCTTGTTTCTTACTCATTGAGACACACCGTTAATCAACAAAATCCAATATACCAAAAAGAGGAATCTGGAATTGAAATGAGTCCAATGAAGATCAGAAAACTAACTTCTTGTCCCTAAATGCACAATGCACAATTTTGATGAGTAAGAATGGTCATAACAATGAATACCACTAGAAATATGGATTGTGGGATACCTAAATGAGGAATGAGAAGCATAAATACCTTGTTTCTTACTCATTGAGACACACCGTTAATCAACAAACCAATATACCAAAAGAGGAATCTGGAACTGAAATAGTCCAATGAAGATCAGAAAACTAACTTCTTGTCCCCAAATGCATAACATAATTTTAAGGAGTAAGATGGTCATAAAAATTAATAACACTAGAAATATGAACTGTGGGACACGTAAATGAGGAATGAGAAGTATAAATACCTTGTTTCTTACTCATTGAGACACACCGTTAATTCAACAAATCCAATATACCAAAAAGAGGAATCTGGAACTGAAATGAGTCCAATGAAGATCAGAAAACTAACTTCTTGTCCCCAAATGCATAATCATAATTTTAAGGAGTAAGAATGGTCATAAAAATTAATAACACTAGAAATATGAACTGTGGGACACGTAAATGAGGAATGAAGAATATAAATACCTTGTTTCTTACTCATTGAGACACACCGTTAATCAACAAAATCCAATATACCAAAAAGAGGAATCTGGAATTGAAATGAGTCCAATGAAGATCAGAAAACTAACTTCTTGTCCCTAAATGCACAATGCACAATTTTGAGAGTAAGAATGGTCATAACAATGAATACCACTAGAAATATGGATTGTGAGACACCGAAATGAGGAATGAGAAGCATAAATACATTGTTTTTAATTTATTGAGAGACACCGTTAATCAACAAATTCCCATAGGCCAAAAACTCGAATCTGGAACTAAAATGATTCCTTTAAAGATCAGAAAAGAAACTTCATTTCCCCAAATGCATAAAACATAATTTTAAAGAGTAAGAATTGTCATAACAATTAAGAGACACCGTTAATCCTCAAAATCCGATATATCAAAAAGAGGAATCTGGCACTGAAATGAGTCCAATGAAGATCAGAAAGCTTACTTCTTGTCCCCAAATGCATAATTCATAATTTTAAGGAGTAAGAATGGTCATAAAATTAATAACACTAGAAATATGAACTGTGGGACACGTAAATGAGGAATGAGAAGTATAAATACCTTGTTTCTTACTCATTGAGACACACCGTTAATCAACAAAATCCAATATACCAAAAAGAGGAATCTGGAATTGAAAATGAGTCCAATGAAGATCAGAAAACTAAACTTCTTGTCCCTAAATGCACAATGCACAATTTTGATGAGTAAGAATGGTCATAACAATGAATACCACTAGAAATATGATTGTGGGATACCTAAATGAGGAATGAGAAGCATAAATACCTTGTTTCTTACTCATTGAGACACACCGTTAATCAACAAAATCCATATACCAAAAAGAGGAATCTGGAACTGAAATGTCCAATGAAGATCAGAAAACTAACTTCTTGTCCCCAAATGCATAATGCAAATTTTAAGGAGTAAGATGGTCATAAAAATTAAAACACTAGAAATATGAACTGTGGGACACGTAAATGAGGAATGAGAAGCATAAATACCTTGTTTTCTTACTCATTGAGACACACGTTAATCAACAAAATCCAATATACCAAAAAGAGGAATCTGGAATTGAAATGAGTCCAATGAAGATCAGAAAACTAACTTCTTGTCCCCAAATGCATAATTCATAATTTTAAGGAGTAAGAATGGTCATAAAAATTAATAACACTAGAAATATGAACTGTGGGACACGTAAATGAGGAATGAGAAGTATAAATACCTTGTTTCTTACTCATTGAGACACACCGTTAATCAACAAAATCCAATATACCAAAAAGAGGAATCTGGAATTGAAATGAGTCCAATGAAGATCAGAAAACTAACTTCTTGTCCCTAAATGCACAATGCACAATTTTGAGGAGTAAGAATGGTCATAACAATGAATACCACTAGAAATATGGATTGTGAGACACCGAAATGAGGAATGAGAAGCATAAATACTTGTTTTTAATTTATTGAGAGACACCGTTAATCAACAAATTCCCATATGTCAAAAACTCGAATCTGGAACTAAAATGATTCCTTTAAAGAGCAGAAAAGAAACTTCATTTCCCCAAATGCATAAAACATAATTTTAAAGAGTAAGAATTGTCATAACAATTAAGAGACACCGTTAATCCTCAAAATCCGATATATCAAAAAGAGGAATCTGGCACTGAAATGAGTCCAATGAAGATCAGAAAGCTTAACTTCTTGTCCCCAAATGCATAATTCATAATTTTAAGGAGTAAGAATGGTCATAAGAATTAATAACACTAGAAATATGAACTGTGGGACACGTAAATGAGGAATGAGAAGTATAAATACCTTGTTTCTTACTCATTGAGACACACCGTTAATCAACAAAATCCAATATACCAAAAAGAGGAATCTGGAATTGAATGAGTCCAATGAAGATCAGAAAACTAACTTCTTGTCCCTAAATGACAAGCACAATTTTGATGAGTAAAATGGTCATAACAATGAATACCACTAGAAATATGGATTGTGGGATACCTAAATGAGGAATGAGAAGCATAAATACATTGTTTTTAATTTATTGAGAGACACCGTTAATCAACAAATTCCCATAGGCCAAAACTCGAATCTGGAACTAAAATGATTCCTTTAAAGTTTAGAAAAGAAACTTCATGTCCCCAAACGCATAAAACAAAATTTAAAAGAGTAAGACTGGTCATAACAATGAATACCACTAGAAATATGCACTGTGGGACACCTAAATGAGGAATATGAAGCATAAATACCTTGTTTCTTACTCATTACGAGACACTGTTCATTCACAAAATCCGATATTCGAAAAAGAGGAATCTGGAACTGAAATGAGTCTAATGAAGATCAGAAAACTACTTTCTTGTCCCCAAATGCATAATGCATAATTTTAAGGAGTAAGAATGGTCATAAAATTAATAACACTAGAAATATGAACTGTGGGACACGTAAATGGGAATGAGAAGCATAAATACCTTGTTTTCTTACTCATTGAGACACACTGTTAATCAACAAAATCCAATATACCAAAAAGAGGAATCTGGAATTGAAATGAGTCCAATGAAGATCAGAAAACTAACTTCTTGTCCCTAAATGCACAATGCACAATTTTGAGGAGTAAGAATGGTCATAACAATGAATACCACTAGAAATATGGATTGTGAGACACCGAAATGAGGAATGAGAACATAAATACAATTGTTTTTAATTTATTGAGAGACACCGTTAATCAACAAATTCCCATATGTCAAAAACTCGAATCTGGAACTAAAATGATTCCTTTAAAGAGCAAAAAGAAACTTCATTTCCCCAAATGCATAAAACATAATTTTAAAGAGTAAGAATTGTCATAACAATTAAGAGACACCGTTAATCCTCAAATCCGATATATCAAAAAGAGGAATCTGGCACTGAAATGAGTCCAATGAAGATCAGAAGCCTAACTTCTTGTCCCCAAATGCATAATTCATAATTTTAAGGAGTAAGAATGGTCATAAGAATTAATAACACTAGAAATATGAACTGTGGGACACGTAAATGAGGAATGAGAAGTATAAATACCTTGTTTCTTACTCATTGAGACACACCGTTAATCAACAAAATCCAATATACCAAAAAGAGGAATCTGGAATTGAAATGAGTCCAATGAAGATCAGAAAACTAACTTCTTGTCCCTAAATGCACAATGCACAATTTTGAGGAGTAAGAATGGTCATAACAATGAATACCACTAGAAATATGGATTGTGAGACACCGAAATGAGGAATGAGAAGCATAAATACATTGTTTTTAATTTATTGAGAGACACCGTTAATCAACAAATTCCCATAGGCAAAAACTCGAATCTGGAACTAAAATGATTCCTTTAAAGATCAGAAAAGAAACTTCATTTCCCCAAATGAATAAAACATAATTTTAAAGAGTAAGAATTGTCATAACAATTAAGAGACACCGTTAATCCTCAAAATCCGATATATCAAAAAGAGGAATCTGGCACTGAAATGAGTCCAATGAAGATCAGAAAGCTTACTTCTTGTCCCCAAATGCATAATTCATAATTTTAAGGAGGAATGAGAAGCATAAATACATTGTTTTTAATTTATTGAGAGACACCAATAATCAACAATTCCCATAGGCCAAAAACTCGAATCTGGAACTAAAATGATTCCTTAAAGTTTAGAAAAGAAACTTCATGTCCCCAAACGCATAAAACAAAATTTAAAAGAGTAAGACTGGTCATAACAATGAATACCACTAGAAATATGCACTGTGGGACACCTAAATGAGGAATATGAAGCATAAATACCTTGTTTCTTACTCATTGAGACACTGTTCATTCACAAAATCCGATATTCGAAAAAGAGGAATCTGGAACTGAAATGAGTCTAATGAAGATCAGAAAACTACTTTCTTGTCCCCAAATGCATAATGCATAATTTTAAGGAGTAAGAATGGTCATAAAAATTAATAACACTAGAAATATGAACTGTGGGACACGTAAATGAGGAATGAGAAGCATAAATACCTTGTTTCTTACTCATTGAGACACACTGTTAATCAACAAAATCCAATATACCAAAAAGAGGAATCTGGAATTGAAATGAGTCCAATGAAGATCAGAAAACTAACTTCTTGTCCCTAAATGCACAATGCACAATTTTGAGGAGTAAGAATGGTCATAACAATGAATACCACTAGAAATATGGATTGTGAGACACCGAAATGAGGAATGAGAAGCATAAATACAATGTTTTTAATTTATTGAGAGACACCGTTAATCAACAAATTCCCATATGTCAAAAACTCGAATCTGGAACTAAAATGATTCCTTTAAAGAGCAAAAAAGAAACTTCATTTCCCCAAATGCATAAAACATAATTTTAAAGAGTAAGAATTGTCATAACAATTAAGAGACACCGTTAATCCTCAAAATCCGATATATCAAAAAGAGGAATCTGGCACTGAAATGAGTCCAATGAAGATCAGAAGCTACTTCTTGTCCCCAAATGCATAATTCATAATTTTAAGGAGTAAGAATGGTCATAAGAATTAATAACACTAGAAATATGAACTGTGGGACACGTAAATGAGGAATGAGAAGTATAAATACCTTGTTTCTTACTCATTGAGACACCGTTAATCAACAAAATCCAATATACCAAAAAGAGGAATCTGGAATTGAAATGAGTCCAATGAAGATCAGAAAACTAACTTCTTGTCCCTAAATGCACAATGCACAATTTTGAGGAGTAAGAATGGTCATAACAATGAATACCACTAGAAATATGGATTGTGAGACACCGAAATGAGGAATGAGAAGCATAAATACATTGTTTTTAATTTATTGAGAGACACCGTTAATCAACAAATTCCCATAGGCCAAAAACTCGAATCTGGAACTAAAATGATTCCTTTAAAGATCAGAAAAGAAACTTCATTTCCCCAAATGAATAAAACATAATTTTAAAGAGTAAGAATTGTCATAACAATTAAGAGACACCGTTAATCCTCAAAATCCGATATATCAAAAAGAGGAATCTGGCACTGA